>QLNU02013009.1:6750-27585 GCA_006491805.2 Dysdera silvatica | reverse complement strand
TCCTTGCCAGCATGGGCCCCTAGACTTCATCCGGGCTGCAGCCCTTGCTGCCTCCCCTCTTGTAGGCTCTGTATGAGGCATGATCAAAATATATCTGGACTGGTTTCATAAGATCAGAATAACCCTTGTTGCCCTTGCACAATAAAAATAACCAATCAACCATATATTCTGCAAGTAATTTTATTTTGTTCTTGATTTGCAAATTATGAGCTATAGAAACCCAAACAATAATTTAGAATCACGCTATATATTCACATGGTATTTTTTGAAGAATTTCAAAAATTAATAATAACTGAACTTATATTAATTAATGACGTATGTGGCTTATTAGTAATATTGCTTTTTTTTTACTAAATGTATCAGTTTCATAATTTTCATAACTCTCTTTACTAAACTTGTCTGTAATTCCAAATTAGTCTTATTTTAAATTGGCTTAATATAGAATGGTTGGTTTTTACCTGGTAATTGGTTTAAAAATCTTGATTATTCCACAGGCCCCTACCAAGCTAAAATGGGAGATCTAGCAGAATTTCGTCGTCTTCCAACATTGGTAATTTTGTTTTTGTAAAAATTTTAACCATGTTATATAATGGCCATATGTTTGATAATGATATTGACAAAAATTATTAGAGAATTTATAATTTTTAAATTGGGATAAAATGATATTTTGATAAATTAAGGAGTAGACATGATGTTCATTAATTCTTTTAGTGTATTGTTATTGTTTGTTGATTTATTGTTTATCTCAAAATCTGAATATATTCCAGTTCAATAGATGTGTTTCAAAATTTTGTGGTTCCTTTATGTGTATGTATAGCTTTTTGTCAACTATTACAGATTGTTTATAATTATTATGGAATTTAACATGTTTTAGTTATTACACATGGTGGCAACAGAACTAGCAAATCAAGGAACTCCATTAAAATAACTCAAAATCAGGGAAATTTCGGCTCTTCCATTTCCCACATAATATATTGCTACCATGCTAATTTCACTGACTTCAGGATACACTGTCCATGAGTCCTCCCTTTTATTGCCTTCTCGATTATAATAAACTGCTAAATGAACCCATGGAAAAAATATGATTGTATTCTTTGAACATCAAGCACTAATAAAAACTAAGTTTTCACTCCGTAAATTGGAAGTATTCAGTTCAAATGTATCCTGTTGGTTTATAAATGCTTATTTAAAAGTAGGCATATGTGTTCAATATTTAGTGCTACCTGCATACAGTGTTCGCAGCAGTGTATTTAGTACTGTGTATGTACAAAGGAACAGAACTTGAAAATGCCTCTTATGGCTAATGTGTATAGCTGCCATAAAAAATCCTAAACATCATTACATTCGTTATGGGCATTATTAATGTAGTTTTTAAAATAGTGGAATATATTTAAAAGAGAAATTGCTTAATATTTCTAACTCCGAAAATGATGACTACTGATTTTGTCTTGTTGCAAAGACAGGAATTTTTTTCAGAGTTTAGCATTTTAAACCCCTTTTTATCATTGCCCAATCTATTAAAACAGAAAAAGGAAAATATCATTAAATCATCACCATTAAAATCAACTTGTTTAAATTTTATAAATAAAATTTTTCTGTTTATAAGTCAATATGAAAATTTTAAGCATGGTTGTGATGTCATATTCAATCTTTATGCATACTTTGGATAAATTACTATTCCCATTATCTGTATTTCAATAAACTAGGCAACTAAAATAAACAAATGCTATTTATCTTCAATTCATGCAATGTTTTTCATTAGATAGTCACAATTAATTTATCTTTGATTATTAAAGCATATAAGTGCCAAAATATTAAATACATGAATCTTTTTTAATAAGGAAAAGTATCTTTAATAAATTGTCTTATGGTGGTGTTTGCCTACTGTGTGGTTATCCCAGGTTCGACTCCCAACTGTGCCAAAAAGGAATACTTACCTACGAACCACTCATCGTAGTCTGGGAGTTGGTTCCCTAGGCCTTGGGAGGCTAATTCCTTGGGAAACTGTACATCCTTGTGCCATAAAATTTAAAACAAAGCAAATTATTATAAACATTTTTATTTTGGAAAATTATTCAATTGACACCCTTCCCATTGTAATTACGGAAAGCCACTTTAGAAAATTGGCAGCTATGTTTTGGTTTGTTTTTTAAGGGCAACAGTACCTTGGCAAATAAAAATGTGAATGGTTGTAAAAATATGAATAAAATCTGTAATCCTTTTCTATATAACCATTTTCATATTTTCTTCATTATGCAATATGAAATTACGTACAATTCTTATCATTAGGCATTATCAAATTAGAATATGAGTTTATGAGCCAGATAGTTGCTGTGCTAGGGGTTAGTTTTTTAAATTAGGACAGTAATTGTTCATCAATGAATAATAACTGATGTTATGTGGTATAACTGTGTGGGTTTAATTTAAATAAAAGAACGCTATAGAACCCTGCCAAATTTTTTGCAATCAGTTGTGAGATGGAGCTGATTTGCACAAACTGGTTTTTGAAATAATTTTGAAAATCAAAGAGCCTTGTTTTAACTTTTTTGCTATATATTAATTAATCAATAGAATTCTCAGTGGAATTTCTACTCTAAAGTTTAATTTCTTAGTGACAAATGTTCAGATCTTTTCAGGGCCATGTGGTGGTGAAGTAGTAACTTGTTCACCTAGTGTCCTGTTATTTCAAGTTTGACTCCCAACAGTGCTAAAACAAGAGCACTTACTAATTGTCTGCTCGCTGTAATCCAGGGTGTTTGTTCCCTGGACCTTAGAAGGTTTGGATTCCTAGGAAACTATAGGTCCCAGAACAATACTCTTGCTGTCCTTGCACCATGAAGCCCACAAACACTCCACTTCTTTTAAAACTGGATTCTGACATAGTGTGATCTTAGTTATCCACCCTAAAGTGGCATAGTAGTGTGATGTTCATTTTCTGTGCCATTAACTTGGATTCAGTTACAATGGTACCGTAAAATCATGCTACTTTTCTGCTCTCCATAGTCCAGTTTTGGTTTTCTGGGCAATAGAACTTTGGATTCCTCAGAAAAATATAGGTCATGGTGCCGCATGACTTTAGCTATCATTACAATCATAAAATGCAAAATTTTAGTTGTCTTTGTACCATTAAATTACATAAACACCAGTACAAGCTGTTTTAGTTTTGATTTAAAACATAGCCTTATTCTAAAAGAAATGCTTATTCTTCATTTAATATAAAGATTGCTTTGAAACTTAATAGCCGTAAAATATTTAGGATAACCTTGATAGACAAGAATCTCTTGAAAGAAGCGATGTGCTACCTACTACCAGCAGTGATGTGCTACCGACTACCAGCAGCGATGTGCTACCTACTACCAGCAGCGATGTGCTACCTACTACCAGCAGCGATGTGCTGCCTACTACCAGCAACGATGCGTTACTTACTGCCAGCAACGATGTGCTACCTACTACCAGCAGCTGGAAAGAAAAGGTTTCTCTTCACAATGATTCATTTTTATCATTTGTTTTATAAAAAGTCTTCAATTTCTGTGTCCTCTTAATTCTCCTGCACTTGCTCAACTTTGGCTATACAGTAAAATCCTGATTATCCAAACTTTGCCTAACCAAAATGGCTTGCTGCACTTATTTATTATTACTTTTTAGCAGATTAAAGTTCAGTGTTTTTGGCAAAACACTCTTTATTTTCTTGTATACCTTTTATACTTTTATACTATGCTGGATTCAAGAGGGGCGATGATGGGGCAAACACTCTCTCCTTGATCCGGATTATAACATGGAAAATAAATGAAAAATACTACCATGGCCAAAAATAGAAATCTGAAAACAAATCACTGCCCCCCCCCCCACCTTGAAAGATTTCGGGATTGGCCATTGAAAATGCTGTAGTTTCATAATTAAATTTACAAATCATCTGAAATTAGATCCACTACCTTTATTTCAGATTATTTGGTTTATGCTACATATGGGGAGAACATACTTTTGCCTTAAATTGAATTTTTATTTTTGCATGTTCTTTGTCTCTATTCCTATTAAGCCAGTAAATTAGAACTTTCGCTGCATTATGAGTCACCCATGTCTTTGATAAGGAATATTATACAATAATTTTTGCCACCCACGTATATATTATAGCTCAAACTAGAGCTTTTTTCTTTTTGGAGAAAAAGAGACGCTTTCCTCATCCTGGATTCGAACCAGGGTCAACGCATTGAGCCCTTGGTGTCTTGACCTACTGGACGAATGAGGACAAGAACAAACGCATTTTTCTCCGTATATGAGGATGTAAGATATTATTACCCTTCACAGGGATAACACAATTGCCAAATAAAGGTCAACACAGAAAAGCCTCTGGGGTGAGATTATTGTGAGTTTTTCATGGCGAAATTTATTATACAATAATAAATTAATAATAAGGAATATTTTAGCAAGCAGTTTTGAAAGATATATCATTCGTTTATAAGACTTAAACCTAATCGCATGTTTTGCAATGAATCATTGGTAGCTCATGCTGCCTGTTGATAATAAGTCACTTTATTGTACCACAGCAAATGGGTTAAAAGTAATGAAAGCGATCAATTCTTAAAAAGCTCTGGACTGTTTAGGATTCGCTTCTTGTGCTATGTGGAATGAAGTCCAAAAAGTTTCCTATAATCCCATGTTGACTTCCTTTCAGAATGGCTGTCAAAGATGGCCACCATAACATGAGATCCTCGTTTCTGATTTACACTTATATATTTTGGAAACTGATCAAACTTTTTCACTTCTGATGCATCATAAAAATACAACAGCAGCAAAATACATAAAAATAAAGTTATGAAATCTAGGTGTCTCAAAAGTATATGAACAGTAAGGTAAAATTGGTTTAAAGGCACTAAAGTAAAAAATTTGCATATCTTAGTTCTGACTATTTAACATAATCGTTAGAGTGCTATAAGAGGTAGCGAAGAAAAAAGATCACATTCAAGCATCAGAATACCACAAACCGTGCAGTTTACAGTGGCCAATGTGGCTAAAATATGGAAACTAAAATCAAAAGGATAGGCAATTGTAAATATTGCAAAAGAAATAAGATGCAAAAGATCTGGTATTTACAAAATATTATCAAATGTTGATAATACAGCTGTAAAACCATGTTCTGGACAACCTAAAGTGACTCCAGTTTGAAAGCATAAGTCAGTTTTATGTTTAGCATCAAGTCAAGAATTATCCTTATGCTAAATTTCTTGTAGCTTAGCAAGCTCAGTGTTGAAATATACTGCACATTGTCATTTAAGAATTATCCTTATGCTAAATTTCTTGTAGCTTAGCAAGCTCAGTGTTGAAATATACTGTATATTGTCACTTAAAGTCGAATGAATGAGATGTGTTTTGCAGCATGCATCTTAAATCTTCATTGAAGCAACATCATAAGCATGCTTGGCTGTCATGGGCCAAAGTACACATGCATTGGAAGGGCAAATGTATCAATGTTATATTTAGTGATAAAACCAAATCCAACCTGGATTGTCCCGATGGTGGGGCATGTTACTGGCATGATTTAAGATGCCAGCTCCACACTTTTTACGGCCAGTAGCAAGAAGGTAGCTCTGTTATGGTGTAAAGTGCACTTGGTTTCAATGGTACAGCAGATATTACTTTTTTTTATCCAGTCGCCAAACTTCCAAGGACTGTCAGCACGTTCTTGAAAGTGTCTCACTGACAATTTCGAAAGCAATTGGAGGAGATAATTGGGTATTTCGACAAGACAATGCTCCAATACATAGATCCAGGTATGCTCATATATGATTTACAGCTAACCAAGTATGTGTCCTGGACTGGCTGGCAATAAACCGTGACCTAAATCCTGTGGAAAATGTATGAACACAGTTATCATATGATGTGTATAAACATGGTTGTCAGTTTGCAACTGTTGCCGAACTAAAGCAGCAAATTGAAAGCAGTTGGTTTTCCCCTTAATCCCATATATCTTCAAAATTTAATGGCATACCTGATCGATTATTCTAAACAATTCACAGCACTGGACTTCAGTAGAATGTTGATATCCATATTCTTTTGAGACAAACAATTTTCATAATTTCTTTCTTAAAGCTGTTTTTTCCACAAGATTTAGTGTTAGTCTTGTATACTTATTCTAATTACATGTTATTGATGTATATAAAATTGCATCTTTGTGCAACTTTTTTTTTTTTCCAGTTTTTATTTTAAAATAGTTAATGCCCATATAATTTTGAGATGTACTATATATTCTTGCATCATGAAACGTTATGTTGAAAAATGTTTAGTTAATTATAAAAAGAAATATTCTGCAGTTCATATAAATATTTTGTATTACAGATCTGTTGTTGTATAATAATTTGAAAAGTTCCTGCAAGTTGTGCTGCATCCATTTTTATTTTACACTTGTGACTGTAAGTGCTTTCGTTTTCAGATATATGATGAACTTTAAATTGCAATATTTTGACTTTTTCCATTTTAAAGTATTTTGATACTAGTGTGATTACACATATTACAGGGTTTGTACAGTCCTTAAAGGTCTTTAATTTTTTAGGAAACAATTTTTGGTCCTTAAAAGTCCTTATTTTTGCCCAAAATCTGCTAAAAGTCCTTAACTTCGTTCTTTTATTTCTCAACATTTGTCTGAAGTATGTTTTAGTTAAAATTTTTATTAATGCCATTCTTATCACAGTATGAATCAACATAAAGAATGAACATGAAATTCACACCATGCAGGTTGTTATGTCTTTTGTGACCAAACAATAGGACCATGCATAGAGGAGAATCCCCTCTGGGAATATGCATGAAGAACTCTGTCTGGAAATATACATAGAAAACTCCCCCTTTTGAATTTGCTTGAGAATTTCTTCAGAATGAGAATGATCAGTGCATCTCACGTCTCCCTCTCTGAAACCTAGATTTAAACTTGAAATTTAAGTGCAAGGTACTTTAAGCACAGCAGTGATCATTTGGTGCCTCCCACCCCCCCAACCACACTGTATATTTTGTGATAAGATATTTCTGTTATGAGAAGTCTTACTCTGTATTGTGTGTGTATATAGTGTTCCTCCCAGCCATTTTTAGAAGAGCAAATTGTCCTATCTGGTCTTCAAAATTAAGCTATCTACTCAAGAAAATATTTCATGATGGAAAATCGTGAAGGAAGGGGAGCAGGGGGAGGGAACATTCGTGATTACCTTATAATCATTAGTATAAAATAACTATAGTTTCTGAATGATTTATTTTATTTGATGATGAAATTTTTTTATTTTTCCATTGTTTGGGAAAGGTAGCTGTGTTTTGCAGAATTTTTCATAATTTTAAGTTAAGGCAAATTAGGGGGTGCTTTCCTGAGGAGGACAGATTGATGAAATTCTACAGTAGAGATTGACTACAATTTAAAAAGGTAAAAAAAAAAAGGCTCCTTTAAAAATTTTGCATCCCTTTATAATAAATCTGGGCCTTCTTTTTCCCATCCTAACCTGGGTGGTGGAGCTATTCTATTTGGTTCAGGGCCATAGTTAGAAGCTTCTGTGCAGGGGGGGTGGATTTAGAATTCATTAATGTTTCGATATATTTTATTAATATATTTAACAATACTATCTAAGCAGACTAAAAATTTAGCATTAATGAATAAATTTAACAAATTTTATACTGAGTAAATGTTGGGCCCTTCAGTGGTAACAATGTTTCGATTCCCAACAATACTCCCTCTCAAAAAAAAATCCTGTCAAAATTCTCACTGCAGTCCGGGTCTCATTCCGTAGGCCAAGGGTCTTCAAGCCGCAGGCCATATGTGGCCTGCCAGCTCATGAAAAAATACAAATTGTTTCACACAAAAATAATGTCAATGCTCACCCTGAGTCTAAAATATATGTATTTTATTCTGTTGCCATTTTCACATTTCGTGATAGATATCTTAAAACGCTAGAGAACTAAAGTAGTACGTGATTTTCCGCAATCGTGTTTTATTTTAGTTCTCTGGCGCATATGGACATTAGGAGTGGTTTTATTGATTTGCAGTGCAACAGTGATTTAAAAAAAATTCAACTTAGGACTCGTTAAATTCTATTCTAAATATGCTGATATGAACATCTTCCCCACTATCTGACTGCATGCTCTGAAAACGTTACTGTTCTTGAGCACTGACATCTGGGCATAAGCTGATGTAGAAAGTTCATAAAGGGGGGTGTTACAGGCTTACAATGGGGGTGGTTAAAGAGCTACAACCTCCATCAACCCCCCTGCATACGCAATGCGTCTGCAAACAGCTGTTTCCAAAAATGAAGTTGATAAAATGAAAAGTTAGGACCAGAATAACTGACGTCCACCTTGGAAACATTCTTAGGATTGCAATATCAAAAATAAGACCGGATATTGACAGGATTGTTAAAAATAAGCAGTGCCAAAAATCTCACTATAAGATTTGATTTCGCTTTACATATTAGCTAAAAGTATGGTAAATGTTTTTTGCTTCCATACGTATTTTACATTGTAATATATATATATTGAGTCCCAAAGGCGGATACAGAAAATATTTTTGGGTGGGCATGCAAAACTAATAGGGACATAAGGAAAAATTATCAATGCAAAATTACAAGTACTGATCCAGTAGAGGGGGTGCACCCATCGAGACGCCTTTGTTCAGTCCTAATATTGCTGATACAGTAGTGCGGCCCATGGGCCTACAAGAATAAGCAAAATTGGTCCTCGGACTGAAAAATGTTGAAGACCTCTGCCCTAGGCCTTAAGAGGTTTGGAATCTTCGGAAAACTGTAAATTCCAATGCAGCATGACCCTTGTTGTCCTTGTGCTGTTAAACTCACAAACAAGCACGAGTCAAAGTTTGATATGGTGCTCCACCAAAGAAAAAAGGCAGAACTCTCAAAAAAGAGGAAAGGAAAAAGACGATAATGTGCCCTAGTAACATTTTATCATTTTTTTTTTTTTTTAAGTTAGCCTATTCTCAGAAATTCTGGAACTGGGGCCCACACAGTTCATGGCAGTGATCTGTTTTGCCGATCGAGAGAGATTGAATTTGGTGATGGTGCTGCCCTAATGGCATTTTTTACAACTTTTTGTTTTTATGTGGTTTCTTGACGAAGAGGCCATATTTTTAACCAACTGTTGTATCTCGAACAGGAGGGATGAAAAAAATGTGAACACAGTACCCCTTTACGGAATTTCACCAAACTTTTTAAAAACCAGACCATCTTAAAATCTGCAGTTGGATTGTGCTGTCTTCGACGTTCAATTTCGTCGATCAAAGGAAATTTTAATTATAATTATATATTAAATTATAAATACGAACCCCATTAACTTTTAATTATCAACCTTATTTGTTTTGTATTATCATGTTTAAGGCTAAATACTCGATCACTTTTAATGAATTGCTTTTCATTCTCCACGACTCTTGTTTCATAATTGTTAATTCTGACATTAAGTTCAACTATATAATATATTCTAACTTCTGATTTATTCTTAAAATAGTATTATAAGTACGAAGTCAGTTACATAGATTATCTCTGATTCATTCTATTCCTGTTTGCTAATAGGTTCTTAATTTTTTTATTTATGGTCCTTAAAGGTCCTTAAGAGTCTTTAAACTTCATATAGGGAAATGTTTACGAACCCTGTATTAAGTTGTTATAAAATGTATCTCATGTGGCTTTAGGTGCTTTCCATTATATACTGTGATGATGAGCTCCGAAATATCCTATATTCATTTCCATTTAAGTGCTAATTTCATTTTAAAGCTCATTTCCATGATGAGTTCTAAAATTTGGTGCTATTGTCATTGAAATGTTGTATAAGTTTATCTAATCTTATTATGACTATGCACATAAGTTACTGGGTTTTTTTGTTATCTGACATGCTACAGTTTATTTAACAAAAGTAGTGATTAGTTATTTTTAAAACCTTGTTTTCTAAATGTTACAAGATTTGCAATTGGACAGCTAATGCAGTTAAGTACAATGTGTATAAATAACACATTCCCTCTTTTAAACAATTTATATGACACTGTTGTATTATCTAGGCTATATGAATTGTGCAATGTAAAAAGAGATGTTTATTAAAATATTTGTGTATTTAAAATTCCGCCAAAAATAGTTCTCTTAACTAATTGGCATACATGGTCAGCTGCGTAATTTAAATACTTCATTTTATGTTATAACTGTGTTGAAAGTGCTTTTAAGTGCCCATTTGTAAGAACAACAAAGGCATCTATTTTAAAGCCATAGTTTGACAAAAATAGTAATTAGTTATTTTTAAAACTTTGTTTTCTAAATGTTACAAAATTTGCAGTTGGGCAACTAATGTAGTCAAATATAAACAGTATATATATACTCTTCTAAACAATGTAATTTATGTGACACTGATATATTATCTAGTCGATATGACTTGTGCAATGTAAACGAGATGTTTATTTAATTGCTTGTGCATTAATAACTCTGCCAAAGAATAGTTCCCTTAAATAATTGGCATATATAGTCAGCTGCATAATTCAAATTCTTTATTTTATGTTATAACTCTGTTTGAAGTTTTCTTAAGTGTCCATTTGCAAGAACAAAAGGCATCTATTTTAAAACTATCCAACTTCATTCTTGTAACTACGTGTTGATTGTGAGTGGCTTCTTTCTTGTGATAAAGATCTCTAAATTGTGATATTATTTGGTTCTGTTTTTATGTGAAGCATCTTTAATGTCATTATGACCATATATTATTGTAAATTACACACATGGCTTTCAATGTTTTCCATTGGACATTGTGATAATGAATTCTAAATTGTAATAAGCTGTGCAATTTTATTCCATTTTAAAAATATCTTTAATATTGTTATTATGACTATGTGTACATAGTTATTGCTGCTTACTTTTGCAACAGTTATGCGAGAAAATCCTGTGAGGATAATACAAAAAATATGGAAAAAATGTTTCCCAAAAGAAAAATTTGTGGAATTCCATTGCAAAGACAAATTTGCTAACTTATTTGTTTATTTTGTCAAATTTATTTCATTTATATTTATTTCATATTTATATTTATTATTTCATATCAAATTTATTTTGTCAAATTTGCTAATTTGACAAAGGCAAATTTGCTACACCAAAGTCATCACCATCATTTGTTTCTTCCTCATCACTGGGAACAAATGCTTCAAAATTCCCATTTCAGAGTAAGCCAGCCCTCTTCTGAAACTTAGCAAACATTTTAAAAACTGGTAAAAATTAATCATGTGTTCATATAATAATAATGGTGACAAAATATCGGTATGTAAATATATAAATTTTTAAAAGAATAAATTTTTGTAAAAGCACACGCATGTAAATAACAGGCTTGTGCACATGGTTTTTTAAGGGTATGCACATTTTTTCACATAAATATATTTTGAAGCTGTTTTGTTTTAGGTTAAAATTTGGATTTTTTCAAATGGGAGGGTTAAACTTTAAAACCACTTCTTGTGCATGGTCTTCGTAAGTAATTTTTAAGTGCTAAATGATAAATTTTTCTTTTTAATTTATCTTTAGGTGATATTGTTATTAATTTGTTTTAATGTCTCCACTTTCAGTATTTTAAAACTGGATGTATTTTTTAGCTTCACAGAACCTTAAATGTATCTCACTGTTGAATCTGTGGTTTTATTTTATTTTACCAAAAGATATTGGCAAGAATGTAATGAAAATGACTATACAGGGTGATTCCAAATAGCTATCTTGCTGATTGCAAAATCTTTATCGGGACATTTCAAAACAAAATTAGCTGGGGATATGTCACTTCTTACTTCACGCCAATGTCGTTGATAAATAAAAGGGTATTATTTCGACCTACTCCCACATTACAAACACAAAGAAAGCCTAGTACAATATAATTATACATTTCTGCTTCTCAGAACTTTGCGATAAGTGCTTTTTTGTCGGAAACCAGCAGATTTAGGTCATATGGCACCCAGAACGAGCCCAAAATCCCCACCCTTTAAATATTTTCAAAATAATTCCTTTTTTTGGCACTTCTTTTTCTTAATTTCTAGGGCTCTCTCCAGAATAGGCTACTAAAACTCATTACAAAAATACTGAATATTATTACAAGATGGAAAACAATGATAACAATTAAAATTTCTGTATGACATATAATATACAACTAAACTCAAGTACTTTTTGTTATGAGCTTAAAATTTAATTGTTTTAATATAAAAATTAAAGCTTTACATGAGTTTCAATAAGCTGGAATGTCCTCTTTACGGTCAAAGAAGTTTGCCCATTTTGATGTAGTTTTTACTTTTCTATTTCCTTACTTGCAGTGGTTTTGTTGGGAAAAGGCTTCACTTCCTTACACACCAACTTAATTAAATGCATTGTAGTAAAGAATAATTTATATGAAACACAATTCCTTGGGGTTATTTTTGACCACTCTCTAACCTTTCTATACCACATCAGACTGCGGGACAAATGTTTTAAAACCTTTAACATTATCAAGGTCCTGTCTCATACATAATGGGGAGGAAGACTGATTCTGATTGCTGAGACTGTATAAGGCATTAATCTGCTCTAAGTTAGATTATGGCTGTCTGATCTACAGCTCAGAATGCCAGTCATTACTCAAACAACTTGACTCCATACATCACGAGGGTCTACGACTGTGCACTGGGGTATTTTGGACTTCCCCAGTCACTAGTTTATATGCTGAAGTCGTAGAACCTCCATTAATTTCACGTTGCCAACGTTTGTCTCTCAACTATCATTTTAAAATTTTATCACTAAAAGACCATCCTGCATTACTATTACTTCATCAACCTCATTTCATTTCACTTTTTAATGCTTGTCTCTCATGTATCCCAACCTTTGGCATGAAGATGGAAAGGGCTGCTAGTAAATTGGACATTTCTAAAACCATGATAGCAGAATCGATGCCAAACATCATTCCTCCATGTTTTGATATTGGCAGTGACATCTGTTTGAACTTATCTGTCTATTCAAAAGACAATACCCCAGACATTGCCTACTGGCAGGCATTCGCTAATCTGTCTACTATGTATGAAAGCTACTACTTCATCTACACAGATGGATCAAAAGTGGATGACTACGTCGGTGCAGCATTTGTCTGTGGAAATGTCATACAGAGTTAACAACTGCCACAATTCTGCTCCATTTTCATGACAGAAATCCATGCCATAGAATTAGCTCTACAATAAATCTTGGATAATGCCATATCTCCATCTGTACAGATTCACTCAGCGTTCTGCAAAGCCTGACTTCATTCAACGTCTCGCATCACACTGGAATCCACAGAGTTTACAAACATCTCGTGGATATAAAAAACGCACAGTATATTGCGAAATTCTATTGGGTCCCAGGCCACATTGGTATAGCTGGCAATGAACAGGCTGACATTGCTGCAAAGACAGCAAATGCAGAACCTGAGTATTCCCTGATTTGCATTCTGAGATTTCCTTGATTGCAATTAGTAAATTTGGAAGGTTCCCATCTGTACAGAAAATGGCAGCTGGAATGGAACGAGCAAGTTTTTAATAAGCTTCATCACATTAAACCTCCTATTGAGTGTGGCAATCTAGATTTAGGAGTGACTGTCGCAAAGAAGTCACTCTGGCTAGACTTCGCATCGGGCATACACGCTTCTTCCATTAACATCTTTTAACCCTTTGACTATGAATTCAATTTTTTTTTATTTTTGTTCCCATACATATTTCTTCCCAGTGGGAATTTTAAAAATTTTAGTCTTATCCGTAAGGAGTCAATGAATCAAAGGGTTAAAGGGAGAAGATGCCCCGATGTGTGCCACATGTGGTGAATCATTAAACCTTTTACATGTTTTATGTATTTGTGACAATTTTAACCAGCATTGTTCACTTATTTTTATCCAAAGGAATTTTATTCTATGTGATATTTTATCTGATTCTTTTAATATATGAACTCATTTTTAACTTTTTATTTAATATTGGCTTCTCGCATCTCATCTGAGTTTATTATTTTGTTCCATTTGTGACATTTAATACTTTACTTTCAGTACATTTTAACCATTTATTTTTAACTTATTCACATTTTAAAATCGATTATGCGGTCCCACCTTATTTGGTGCAGACTGACCCTCACTGTCCTTTCACCATAAAACTACAACCAACCAATAATTTATATAAGGATTGGGGATAAAGAATTTATTTAAAAATTTAATGAGAAATTTTTATAAAACGTTTTTTACTTCAGAATCATTAGGCCATTTTGGCACCCCCTCCCAGCTTTGCACCTGGTGTGACAACACCGGTTGCACCACCCTTAATCAATCACTGGCAGTTGGAAGTCTCTGAAGTGGCAAAAATATAGCCACCGCAAGAAACATAACATGAATAGTTTACTGATGCGAACACATTTGTGTAAGAATACAAACGTTTATTTTAACAACTATTTAGAAGCTGCATGAGCAAATATGACATCACAATTAAAATGTCAATTGACTAAATACTCAGTCGAAAATATATAAAAGGGATACTAAAACTGATTTCTTATCATTGCTTGGGACCATGAGCATCGTGCTTCAGTTGTTGAAGCATGTTTAAAAAATGATGAGTCTGTCATCACAATGCAATGATTATTTCAAACACATTTCAAGCTAAGTCAACATGCAGCTGTTCCCAATAGGAAAGCCATTCTGTTATGGGTTGCAAATTTCAGAGCTACAGGTTCAACTTTAAAAAAGAAACCACCTGGTAGTGTTCGATCACAACAGAATGTCCAAGCAGTGAGAGATCATTACATGGGAAAGGGGGGGTCATCTCCCCAACAGAGGATCAACTTCCTATTAAAATCAGCTGTCCACTTGGCAAAAATGTGATTTACTTGGTTTATCAAGTTGTTTAGGAGGGGGATTACCAAGTTGGTAATTCCATCCCTGTTGTGGAAGTAGACTTACGCAGCTCCTTGCTATACCACCTTGGTTTACAACCCCTCATATATATATAGGTATATGGCTACAGGTAAGCCTCATTTTCTAAAAGGGAAGGGGTAGGTTCCCAACCCACTGTTTGTAAAATGAATCGCATGTAAATAAAGGTAAAGTTGTGATGTATATATACATGTAAATAGAGGTAAAGTTGCAATGTACATATACATGTAAATAGAGGTAAAGTTGCAATGTACATTTACATGTAATTGAGATTGTCTTCCAATACAAAATCTTATTCCTACACATTAATAATTTTGCAGTTTTATAATTAATTGCAGTGCCATATTTCTCAAGAGTCTGTGCTAAGGCGGCAAAATCTTGCATATTGAGTCTGATGCAACAAAATCAATATCATACGATGACTTTTGCTGAGCAGAAGGCTTTTCTCCAATAGGCTTTTATTTTTTCCTAAACTTAAAATTTATTTTATACAAAAGAAAATAATACTTCAATAAAAGTTAATATTGTTTAATGCTTATGTTTTAATTTATAAGCTTGTTTCTGTTGTGAGTTTTTGTGGCACAACTAAAATGCACTTTTGTTGCATGCAGACTTTTGTGATGCGAGTTTGATTACTTTTTCCTTATTCCTGTGATATTATTTTAATTCATTTTTTTTATAAAATATTAGGTTAATGCAAATTTGTCTTTTCTCAAACATTTAAAATTTCTTAACTGATTAGACTATATTTTGAAGTGTATATGTAGACTCTGTGACTGTATTTTTGCTCCATAGCATTAAATTTTGTGTCTTAACTTTTGAATTTTGAAAATATGTATTGTTAATACAAATAAAGGCATTTTGCAAAATTGTTTTCTATATATATATATATATATATATATATATATATATTTTTTTTTGTAATACAGTCAAAATTACATATATGCAAATGGATGTGGAAATGAAATCCTTTGCATATAAGCGGGTTTTACATAAAAGCGGTATTCTCTGAACTATAGCGTGGAAATAATTTGCTCATTAAATTTTTAATGAATTTTATTATTAAATTAGATATTCTTATTTCTAATTTTATAAATCATACACATTATTTTTTCAATATTTATAATGCACAGTACTATTACTTCATCAATAAAAATAACAAGTAATGTATTGCATAAACATATGTACTGTATTTGTGGAAAATAGTGGACAAATTATAACAATATTTTTAACCATTTATATCTTTGTCTTATTGTTTGATTTCAAAGAATTTAAAATCGCCAACTTTTGATAAATATTTGAGCAGATATATCGGTTTCTTTTTATCTGCTAAGTTCACAATGAATATAAACTGAAAAGCGCAAAAGAAGAAAAGAGAAAACTTGCAAATAGACTAGGTATCTTGTAAACCAATATAATACAAGATGCCTAATTCACTGCGCCAGTTACAAATACAAAATTTGATAGTGATTCTGAACACAGGCATATTATCTACGTCGGTATATGCGATTTATTGTACATAGAACTTGTCTAAGGTAATGCATAAGCATGTATTTACAGATTGTCTGCATTGTATGTCTCCTGTAATAAATAAAATCTATTTATTATTATTAGAAAGCGGAGGGGAAGGCATAAAAAAATCCAAAAATAAGCTGGTATGTGACATTTTGACAAGGGTTGACAGCTATTTCCAATGGGGAAAGCCAATTCTTAAACATAAGATTGCCCACTACATATTTACTGTGGATGAAAACTCATTCATAAAGTTTGTTTGCATGTATCCGGTTGAAATTCTATAATAAAACATTCTTTTGACTTCAAAAATACTTGCATATATGTGGTTTTTTCATGCATAAAATCACAATTAAGCGGGTTTAGATAACATAAAAAATATAGTAGAAAATTTGAGGCTCGATATTTTTTGCATATATGCAAGTTCCATATATGCGATTTCGACTGTATATGCATTTTTTCATTATGATGTAACATCCCAATAATGTAGTTGGTAACATGATAGTGTGGAAACTTACTCTACAGATCCACTTTCTGAAATGCTCTTTTCTTTATGCAGCTCTCTGATTATATAAATCGATAGCAGTGTCACCTACTTGTATATGATATTCCGACTTAGCATTTACTTTTCCATTAGAAAACTTACTCTACAGTGAATTAGAAACTTACTCTACAGAGCCACATTCTAGAATGCTCTTTTCTTTATGCAGCTCTCTGATTATATAAATCGATAGCAGTGCCACCTACTTGTATATGATATTCTGACTTAGCATTTACTTTTCCATTAGCATACCAAAGTTTCATACAGTCCCCACTATTTTTAAACAAGTAATCATGATCTTTCTTTTTCATATAATTTATGGAAATCAGTAAGGATGTACAATATATCTATAAGGGTTAAACAAAATAATTCAAATACCTTTATTTTTAAATAGTTAATTTTAACTATTCTGGACCCATGTACCGTGAGTAGTATACAACTCTTTTCCTGCATCATCATCTAAATAACACCACTGTCAATAAAGCTTAGTCCTGTTGCTGTTCAAAAATTTTATTTGCTTTTGATATGTCAAGCCTAACAAATTTCCAAAAAAGGAATGATTGTTGGTGCATGCTTAATGGGGTGACCTGAGTTGATGGGTGTATTTAGATATACTGTGTCTAAAAATCTACTACTATGAATACAAATATGAAAAATATTGAAATATAAAAAGCAGAATCTTTACTTTATTTGCAAACGTATTAATAAGGCAAAGCAGCTGAAGTCATAGAAAGACCCACTGCAAGAACTCTCCTCTAAGATATAAAATCAATCTACTTCCATATAAACATACATAATTCCTTAACAATATTATGTATATGGTTTTCCACAAAAATGCTCTAAGACAAATCCCTACACTTATAGGGACAAAACTTCATAATGAATAAAAACCTGAAGGACAGTGAATAAAAAAAAGTTAATATGCATTAAAAAGATTGACTTGGAAATTACAAGTTTTGTATCGTGTGCATAGGAAACTTCCTTATAAGCAAAAACTTTGAATATTGGGCTTACATTTTAGTAAGAAACATTTTCATAGAAATATGCTCTATTAAAACAAATTATAAAAAAAAAAGAGATTAATACAATATTTTTAACATCAAAACCAAATGTTATACTTCTTACGCAGAATATAAAATATAAATAATAATGATTCCTCTGTCAGAACAAAGGAATGAAAATCGTACCAAACAGTATGAATATGGATAAGTGAATGATAGGGTTTAACCTTTAAATTGACTTCTTACTAAATATTACTTACTAATATGAAATACTGTAGAACCTCTGGTATCCAACCATCTGTTAACCGATGTCCACTTTCTGTAGCGATTATTTTATACAGAGCTGAGCAGTAAAAAATTGATTTAACAGAACTGATGCTGTCAAAGATGCTCCGTGATATAAAATTGCAAAGCAAAAGCAATCCAAATTATAAGAAAAATAACTGAGTGTGCTGAATATATCACAAAACTTCGTAAAATAACACAATGGGCACAGTTTTTGAACTCTATGTTTTAATATAGCTTTAAAACGTTTTCTCGAAGGCTTTTAGCCCTCTTCGAAGAAGCTTACATAATACTGGAACTATTGAGACTAAACTAATAATAAACAAAATTTTCAAATACCGTCATGCTATCTAAAGTCACATACAATTGACTAAGACCAAATGAGTTTAATAAAATTATTGGTCAACATGTATGAGAGAATAGCCATGTACGACTGTAGTCAGTTACCCAACAGTCAAGACATTAGAACAGTAACCCAAAGATTGCTGATTCAGCTCTAACCCACTACGCAACATTTTTTTAAATATCTAAAACATAGATTCTAGCATGGACCATACAAAAATAGGGTGTCAAAAGCTTAATTGTATTTAATCGTTGTGTTGCACCAGAACAGAGCATCCCACCCTCCCTCGCCTACTGAAGGAATCCTATAGAGTAAAGCAATTGCCATCTATGCAGCTTTTCATTATTCCATGTCAGTATCTATTATACAAGTACTGTTTTTGGCGAACTTGGAAGATTAAACGTCCTTTCTTTCTCCCCTTTCTGGGATAATGTACCTTGTATGGAAATTTTCAGATTTTCAATTCAGCTTTATTAAAACATATAGTTCAAAAACTGTGTCCATTGTGTTATTTTACCAAGTTTTGTGATAAATCCAAATTGTGTCAAACAAAAACATCTTACAAAGGTTTGAAATGAGATAAATACAATTTCTAAGTAAAAATCATAAAATCGTATTTTTACAGTAACATTCCGTTCCTGTTAAATGTCTGAAGTATACACATTATGGAAATGTTTGCTTCTAATTAGTATTATAACTAAAGATGTAAAAAACCAGGGAATTTTGGACACATTGGAAACTTTGATGGGAAGAAACCAAGATAGCTAGAATAAAGGAGGTAGTCCCGTCCCCACCTTTCTTCCTAATGGTCGATTGTGTCAAATTGACCACTAGGAAGAAAGGTGCGGATGGAACTACCTTCTTTATTCTAGCTATCTTGGTTTCTTCCCATCAAAATTTCCAATGTGTCCAAAATTCCCTGGTTTTTTACATCTCTAATTATAAGTGGTGGCGAATCTCTGTGAATTGATACATTTTTGATTATCCGAAATTTCGATTCTCGGACGTAGGCCCAGTCCCAATTAATTCAAATAATAGAAGCTTTTCCGTAAGTTCAATAAGCTTTAAAGGAAAAACTGCACTGTTTATTAAAAACTTTTATTAAACAATTTTATAAGTTATTTTGCATACAGTAAAACGATTTCCACGGGATATCACATTTTTAATTGAGAGACAAACATAAAAGTGGGATTCCATTTAAAGTAAAATAACATATTATATATACTTATTGTTTAAGACTACAAAGAAAAACTGGAAAATAAAAAAATATTAAAAGCTTAGAGTGCTAATTTTATTAAAATAAAAAAACAAAAAACCTTTTTATACACAGACAATTGCACAGGTACATTTTATTTCAAACTTAAATTGTTAAAACAACTGAAAAAATATTCATCCCTTTAAAAGATATTGGAAATAGAAAAATAAAAAATTTAATTGGCTGGTTAGTTTAATTTTTGTGATGCAAGGAACAAGGACTATTCTGCACCAAACAAGGAAATATAAAATAAACTGCACTTGGATACAATTTCCTTTCCTTACAAGAAACAGAACATAAGCTGGTACTCCTATTTTACAAATATAACTAATAAAGAATCAATGCATAAACCTCTTTAAGTAGGAATAAGGCGAATACATAAAAACACACAAAATTTTAATACATTTTTATGAATTTACCAACCCCAATAAAAAAAATACAATACAAACATTTCTTAATATAAAATACGATTAGGTTAACATTCGGTAAAGAACCAGGCTTTTGAAAAACCCATATATATATATAATGAGAGCAAGGGAAAGATCACGAGAATGTAGAGACCTCAGGACTTGTTCACGTTTTTATGTGATTTTCTAATTTATCTATGTTCATATATCACAGACGAATTGTAAAAACTGCTACCCTTGCAATTTTTACAATCAATCATGATTTCATTACGCTTTCCTGATTATATCTACAAGAAATCTTAATGGCTTAGTACCAGAGTACTCACGAACGAAACTTGGACTTTCACGCATATCTCTTGCCTTATGGTGTGGAATCTTCTAACTCACTTAAATCTATTTATTCATTTTCCCAATATAAAAAAAATTATCCATGGACATCTAATGAAGAGAGAAAATCACGATATCACCACTTTTTTCTTAACTTATACCTTCCATACCTATAATAATAAACTAGCTCTTTTATTTTATTTACTTATTTATTACTTCCATTTTCACTAATTATATCCTATTCTGGGCAGCAGAGTTATGTCAGACCTCAAGAGTAC
>QLNU02013006.1:0-11385 GCA_006491805.2 Dysdera silvatica | reverse complement strand
ATATAGTTCAGCAAACGTTAGTTTGTTTAATGAACGTAACGTTGTTTGTAACATGCATGCAAACGAACTGACTAGCGCAAAAGAAATCTGTGATATATTGCATGAAAGTTCTGCCTATTACTTTAATTTGTAACTATCACTGCGTACATATAAAGTAAATGAATGAACAAGTAGAGCGATCTGTTTTCGGGAGGGTGAGATGACCCGCAGCCCGCGTCGTGCCATGGGAGGATCGAGGTTCAGATTCCTCTTCAAAGTTAGATTCAGCTTATCAACCCATATAGTCAGTGCAATGAGCTTTAGGATCTTACGGTACACACATCACATCGGTCCTACGGTAATGTAGGGTTAACTTGCTTGTCTACCGCACAGTTAACCCGGTTTTGATTCCGGTAGTATCGTGGAATACGTACTGTTTTTCCTACCCACCATCGTCTGAGGTTTGATTCCCTAGTCAACTGAGGTTCGGATCCCTCGGTAAACAATAGGTCCCGATCAGGGACGGCATTAGCTATTCTGCTGCTCGGGACAAACACGTGTTTTGCGGCCCCAAAATGGCTTCATTTTTTTTAATAATCTCAATTTGCCGCCCATAAAAATCTGCCACTCATGGAGAATTCCCTGTTCGCCCCCTCTTGGCGCCGGTCCTAATCTCGACGTACCATGACCTCAGTTATCCTTGCACTGTAAAGCAAAAGCAAAAACACTAAGACGCTTCTTCTAAAATGCGTTCATCGTTTATAGTATGTAATGGCACTCAGAGAGAGAGACTTTCTTCCTGAGATGGATAGATAATGAGCATGTTGTTAGTCGACCACGGGGCATCATAATACACGACTGACCTCACCCCCGTCCACAGCCACCAATGAGTGGTTACCCACCCGAAAAATGAATACAATCATCTGATCATTGCTTAACTTGAATGATCAGATAGAAATCTCGATGGATTCAGTATATCGCAACTGTGGCAATTTCGGCTGAAAAATACCCTTATCAATTTGTTCCGTTTGGAATTGGATCTATAAGTAAAAAGTAAGCGCTTTCACTAAACTCAAGAAATTCGCCATGTTTCGACGAATTTTGCAAATTTTGCGTCAATTTAAAAATAATGTTTTCAATGTAAATTCATTTTAATTAAATTAAACATTTAATTTATTTTCTTAATTGTATTGACTGGATTTTATTTTGCACTAACGTAAGAAACTCTTTACCAGATGCTTTAAAACTGAATCACCCGAAAGTGATCTGCAACACGTGCAAAGTTGTCAAGAAACTTACAACGCATTCTCCGTTAATGGGCGTCGCCCTCGTGAAGTATTACGCCGACATCCTTCCCGTATTGCGCATTTTTAAAGAAAAGAATGGTACAATTTTTAAACTATTATTCTGTATTAATTTTGAGTTTAGTTTTATAAACTTAACTCAATTTTATTGTTGCTTAACGGAAAACACCAAATCAAATAGGGAATGGAAGATATGAATAGAGAAGTAATGCGTCATTTCTATCCAATTAATATAATATTTATTAAAAGCTTTAAATGTTTAGGTTATTTCAATAATAGACGTCAATAAATAAATTAATTCACTAGAATATATAGTTAAAGAAATCTAGTACGCCGTTTTGGCAGAGCTTCTGAGAATGACGCATGCACAGTTGGATAATAAGCGGAAGACCGATTTGATTTTAGAATTCGGAAAGCACACATACCGTTGCTAAATATAAAAAGTGAAATTATGATTATACAATATATGTTGCCAGATTCGGAAGTTGGAATTGTGTATATATAGAAAACATCATGCAAAAGGAAACTATTTGGCATTTTGCCAGTTTTAGAAATTGAAATTTTTAAGTTTGTTTTCTTGCGTTTCTAAGTGACAACAGTTAAGAAAGCCTGCGAAGTGAACGCAGTGTTTCTATTGTGGGAGCTCACAGAATTTTGTAAGAATCAAAGGAAGGTGTGGCGAGAGAAAGAGAGCACTGGCGTGAGCAGGGAGATTGATGGTGATTGTAATCCCCACCCCGATTTCAATGTAATTTTATATACAGGGTGGTCCTAAACTATATGTCAAAAATGTAAAGGCAGGTAGAGGGGACCTAAATAAGGAGATTTCGTGTAGGAATGTGTGTGCGGTAATGACACATTAAAGCGCTAGCTTGTAAAGCAGTATGAATGAATCACAGGAAACTGAAAAGACAAGTAAAGACAAAAGAAAACAAAAATTTATTAATAGTTTACAAGAGGTGCTCGAAAGAGCGGCCACCAATAGCGATACAAGATTCACAGCGACGGCGCATGGATCGGCGTACATTAGAAAAGACGTCAGGCATGTCAATCACATGTCCAGCAGCAACAGACAAGCGGGCAACAAGATCTTCTTCAGATGTGACGGGACTCTCGTACACCAGGCTTTTAATATGACCCCAGAAGAAAAAATCCAAGCAGGTTAAATTAGGAGAACGCGGTGGCCAGGGAACTAAATCGCCCCGTCCTATCCAATGCTGGCCGTAGACAGCGTCCAGGTGATTCCTGACGTTTCGACTGAAGTGAGTTGGAGCTCCATCGTGCTGGAACCACATTCGTCTGCGAACAGCTGGAGGAACATCGACGATCCGGCTGCTTCCTATCCGGGAATCGCTCCCTGTACATCCTTTGAGCAGCTAATCCATTTCCTTGTGCAGCCCCATACATGAAATGCATGTCGGCCAGCTCCGCATTGGTGAAACGACGCATGCTGCTCGAGATCCGTGCGGGAAATGATGAATCCAGCTAGCGAAGCGCTTTTATACGCCGCAGTCATCAGCGCTCTCTACCGGCTCAAGGCGGCATTACCGCACACACAATCCCATACGAAATCTGCTTATTTAGGTCCCCTCTACCTGCCTTTACATTTTTGACATATAGTTTAGGACCACCCTGTATATAAATTTTCTGTATCTAAAATAAAATTTCTATAAACTATATAAAAATGGAACGTTAAAACTTAATGGTATTACAAAAAAAAATCAACATGAAATTTAAGAGTGTTTATTTATCACAAACACCAGGGATCTGACTATTTAGTCATTAACATTCGAGCTTTCTAGTATTTGTTAACAATATCTTGAGAAGCTTTTAGTGCATTGCACACGTTAAGATGACTTGATGTCATCACATGATGGCTGATGTTGCACAGCTTGCAATCAGGTGGTTTCAGCCATACTAAAGCTGAACAAGTATGCCTGCGGATAATCATGTCCCGTTAATATGCGCAATTTTACCACGAGGGCAGTTCTGGGAGTATCCGGAATTGGTGAACTAGAATGGAGTAACACATCCCAGGGTTTGTTCAAGCCTTATTTGAAATCTCCAGACCGTTGCTTTTACTAAAATGATGAAGTATAGGTATTCAATGAGTGAAATGTCATGTTCCATGTGGTCTCTACCAGATAGATGTGTCTTCCTTGCCCAGTTGTTCAGTTATTTTGTCTCCTTCCAAGCCAATATGCAGGAACCCATTGTAAACTGATCTTGCCCTTCAGATCTTTCAATGTGGATCTACATCCATAAATGCGGTTGCAATCATAGGCGTAGCCAGGGGGCAGTTTTGGGTATTGTAACCTCCATTGCAATGAAATTTTGTATATTTAACATAGGAATATATGAGTTGTAGCTCTGTAACCCCCACCATCGAGAGCCTGCCAACCCCCATGATCTTTCTGCCTACGCCTATGGTTGCAATAATGTTTTTTATTGTTGGAAATGACTTCAAGTGATGCTTTGGAATCGGAGAGAATGACAGAATTATTGAAGGAGTTCTTACGGAAAAGGAGTTGATTAAGTACGACAAATATAGCTTCACCATCAACGTGAGAAATAAAAGATCCTAGAGGAATATACAGTGAGAAAAGATTATAGAAAACTTCAGCACCAGCACCACAAGCTCTATCAAACAGAGACCCGTCTGTATAGAAGTGAAGCCAATGTTAATCAGGGTATCTGCTGTAGATAGTTTCCAGAGCAATAGCACGGATCTATGAGCAAGGCATCCCCTTTTTTTATCGATCTCTATGACTAAGTCCAATTTGATATCAGTGACAAAATAATCAAGAAAGCGAACAGGGCCCTCGATTACTGAAAAATTGAGATTTAAATTTAGATAATCTGCAATTCTGGCCCCATATTGTATAAAACCCGACTGCGTGTTTAAATTTACTTTGTGTTCAACGTCGTAATCCCCAGTAGTTATTATTAGGGAGTCTTTTCAATTTCTCAATCAAAGTAACTGCATTTTTCTGAATATCATTTTCAATGGGATAATGACCACAAGAAGTTGCATTGCAGCAATAGGGGTAGTTAGCTCTAACTGCTTCCAAGTTGAGCTGCAGCGCCTGATTACGTAAAAGTTCTAGTTCTTCTATTATGTCACGTTAAAACCGAAACCAGGATTCCATTACCATAGCTAAAAACTATCAAGAATTTACGATTATCTATCTATTCGAGTAAAGCCACTCTATAAAATCTTTTTTTTTAACTCATTTGTTCTAACCGTAACATAGTGTTAAATTTCATCTGTAAAGACATTTAAAATCAATTTTCTAGAGTCAAAAAAAAATTATTTTAATTGTACTCCATTTTTTTGAATTTTGACAAAAGAAATCCAGCCGAACTTGTATATTACTAATCTGTTATAAAATTACGATGAAATAAAGGATGGGGGGTAAATAGAAGTAATTAACAAATTACACTTCTAATTCTGGAAAAAATTATTGTCTGACTTTTTTAATTATCTTTTTCTCAATAAGTGCAAGTTAAAGGGCTATTTCCACTTCTCATTTAGTAAATTTTTGCAATATTTTCAATGCAGCTGGAACATTATTATAAGTGCATTAGATGCAGAATAGCTTGTAATTTCTTGTTCGAATATAGGATTTGAATTACCTATAAGGCCCTTTGTAAAAAACGCAAAAAGAGAGAGAGAGAGAGAGAAGGGGAGAAACATGTTTCTCTCATAGCAGGGACGTACTGTGCCGCCTGTGCGCCCCTAGGTATGCGCCTTTTGAGGGGACCCAATCCGCCCCTGTCTTATAGGCTACCACGTCTTTAAAATCTGAATTTGAACATGTTCCTGATGTTTTCTATGTATTAGCCTGCATGCGTTATATGTATCACAGGATCTAGTTCTTATTTAAAAATTAAAATTATAAATTATTTTTAAATTATAATTTAAAAATTAGAATTTACCTGTGGTCTCCTTTTCAGAAAATGTATTTATCCTATAGACTCATACAATTGTTTAAAATGAATTTTAACATTTTCCTGATGCTTCTCGAGCATTAATCCGTATGCGTTAGATGCAGCATGGATTCAATTTTCTTGCCTAAACTATAACTGCGATCACCTGTAATTTCCTTCACAAAGATCGTAAAAGACATGTTTCTCCTGTAGGCTCCAAATTTTTTTAAATTGAATTTTAACAAGTTTCTTATACTTTCCAAGTATTAATCCGTATGCGTTAGATGCAGCATGGATTCAATTTTCTTGCCTAAAACTATAACCGCGATCACCTGTAATTTCCTTCACAAAGATCGTAAAAGACATGTTTCTCCTGTAGACTCCAAATTTTTTTAAATTGAATTTTAACAAGTTTCTTATACTTTCCAAGCATTAATCCATATGTGTTAGATGTAGCCTAATTTCTAGTTTATTTTCCAAGAACGGAATTATGGTTATCTGTGGTTCTCATTGCAGAAAATGCATTTTCCCCCCATATATTCCTATTGTAATTTGAAGATCCGAAAAAGACCCTTCTTTTTGCTGCATTTTCGAAACCTTTATGGAATTGCTCTCAACTTTAAAAATACTCTTAAAAAATGCTGATAACTTTTGATTATTTTCTGGGGGGAGATTTTCTATGAAAAATGGAAATCGCTCTTCTCGTTTCGAGTAAAATTAGATTTGAAAGTATGCGTGTCTCTTTAGTGAAAATTTTGTTTTATATTTCAGAAAATCTTGGTGATATCATCGAATACGGCCAGCGTAAAAGTTCAGTCGTCGGAGACGTGATTTTAGACACACTGGAGCATCTAGAAAGGACGGGAGGAGAAGGCGCATACGATGAAATCAAATATATCGTTCCCACGTACACATCCATTGTAAACAATTAATTGAATTTAGAGGACATACAGAACTGTATGCGAAGTTTTTCACTACGCAGAACAGTGAAACTTGTAAAATACATAGTAAGATAGTAGAAAGGCATAATAATAAAAATATATATATATATAATCTCTGTACATGTTTACAAAATCTTTACTAAAAATATATATTGAAATATATTAATATAACTTAATAATTATTAATTATATACTTTGTAAAACATAAAGAAGTACGGTTAATGAACAATACTAAATAGATATGAGGTGTTGAAAACAACAGTGGTGTAAGTCACAAGAATGAAATTTTTCAGCTAAGTCCGTGGAAGCATACACTTGGGTCGCCTTGTTACTTACCTTACTGGTAATAAATACTAGTAATAATTACACACTGGTTATACTGGTAATAATTATACACTGGTAATAATAATACACTGGTAATAATAATACACTGGTAATAATTGCAACACTGGTATAGGCGCAGTATAGCCCAGATGCTCTTGCGCCATAAAAAAGCCAAACAAACAAACAAACAAGCTTAACACTGGTATATGAACATAGTTTAACCTGTTAACCGGGGAATAAAATTTTGTGAAACTCGTTTCCCACTGGGGACTTTTTTTTGCAGTGGTAAGTAATGTCATCACACCATCACGCTAGGATTAAATATATAAGAACTACATAAAACGTAATGAGTTCAACATAATACGGTTAATTTCAATGACGAAAAATGTCGTCATTCGCATTTTAGTAGTCTTCCGGGCATGACGAAAAATGTCGTCATACTCAGTTAACAGGTTAATTAATTTCTGCAGGATATCACCACGTTACTTTTGACCAAAACGAAATTGGCGGTCGGATTGGATTCAAATCCTTTCGTATCTCATTTTAAGCCAAAATGGACTTGTACCATTGTTGTTTAGATATATATATCATATATTAAAAGCAAAGAAAATAATAGCCATCTCTACAGAACCATCTTTACTGCCCCTTGGAAAACGGTTTGGCTAGCTCGGTCACCATTACTTTCCTGTCGGGGATTACAGAGCCGATTTCCTCTCAATTGCACGCTTAGCGATAACGGCCGCTACCTATCTCCTATTCAAATCGATAAACTAGAATTACTTCCTGCATAATGGTTTCCTATATATATTTAAAAAAATCCATCAGTTTATAGATGAAATTATATTAAAGCTAAGATTTTCATGAAAAATAAAAACGCATTGAATTTAGCAAACATAAGGGAATTTCAGCTGCATCATTTTTTCTATTTTGATTCCAAAAACATTGAAAGGTTCATAGAAAAATCCAAAGTCTCAGCAGACGATGTAATCTAAACGTCGAATCAAATTATATTTTAGTAATTGATTATCCACGCGTGATCTATGTTGGACCTCGCAGAAATAAGTTTTGAAGAAATGCGGTAATTCTATATAGTTGAAATGATATTTGTTAAGGCTTTAGATATTCAGAATAATTAATTACAATGCCAGAAAGATAAATGATTAAATACAACGTTAAAATAATTTAGTACGCCATTTTTGTGCGGAGCCTTTGTAATACGTGTGCACACGTCGATGGTAAATTGAAGACTGATTTCAGAATTCGGAAAACAATTATTACACTGTTGCCAAATATAAAAAGCGAAATTATAATTATACAATATTTTTGTTGCCGGATACAGAAAGCAAAATTATGTACATTTAGAAAACGTAATGTAAAGGAAAAAAATTTGGCCTTTTGCCAATTTTAGAAATTAAACTTTTTAAGTTCCTTTTCTTGCGTTTTTAAGTGGCAACAGTTAAGAAAGCCTGCAAAGCGAACATTTATATTGTGGGAGCCCACAACCTTAGATTCAATCAGCTCGAAAATTCAAGGCCGAGGGATTTTACTTCGAGTTATAGAGATTCAAAAGGAGTCGAACGGGAATGGAAATCATTTCAACTCTCCAAGAACTTCGTGTTATCTAAGTTCAAGTTATCGAGTTCCCACTGCGGCAAGTTTGTAACAGGCAGACAAAAACATATAAAAAATATCAAGTAAACAGCCTCTCCCTATCGTGGGTAATCTACAGCCTACGATTATTTATTAATACACTTCCCGTAGAAGAAAATATAATTTTAAATTTTGTTAGTTATTACAAGCTTCGTATATATAAGGGATCGTATGCAGTGGCGAATTCACGGGGTAAATGATACCTGATAAGGGTGCGCTATAAGAAAAAAGGACTATACGGCTGGTTTTGTTTGCATTGAATAATATTTTGTGATATAGTATTTATGTTACAGATATTGCCAAGTTCTTAAAATATAATTATAATTTTCTATAAATCGCTATTTTTTTATACATATTTACTCCGAGAAAGAGCCCGTGCGCTTACTACTGAATGTTTTTTTTCTTTTAAAGCTTTTCGAGTTGTATAAGTATAGTCGAAAGAATTGATTACATTTTCAGATTTCTGTGCGTGTTATATGACTCTATTTAAAAATCGTACTAAAATACGAATGGTCCTTGTCTCATTCCAACGTTTGCTACAATGATATTTCAATCTTATGAAATATAACTCTTTATACTACTCACATACAGGGCACGCGTAAAAAAATGGCTATTTTTCTTCGTCCTTTCTATATATATATACTTCTGGAAGTTGAAAGTACATCAGATCGAGCAGCGAGGCTTGTTGTTCAACTAACCCAGCGATACCAACTTCAAATAGTACAGGTATATGCACCAACATCAAGCCATACCGACGAAGAGGTTGAAGAATTTTATGAAGAAATCAAAGAGTTACACACCAAAGGGAAACAACATATCAAGCTCATCATGGGGGATTTCAATGCAAGAATTGGACAACAGGAACAAGGAGAGACATCGGTTGGTAAATACGGATATGGGGAAAGGAATGAACGTGGCGATCAACTCATCGAATTTGCAGAAGCTGAAAATCTTAGCATCATGAATTCATTTTTTAAGAAGAAACCGCAAAGAAAATGGACATGGAAACACCCCAATGGAGGAACCAGCGAAATTGACTATATCCTGGCAAACAAGAAATCAATTATTGAAGATTGCAGCGTACTGAACAGATTTAATACTGGAAGTGATCATCGAATGGTGAGATGTAAAGTGCACTTAAATACTAAATTAGAACGACAGAAGCTCATTAGGAAACAAGTAAGTAAGAGGGTGGATCTAATGAAACTGAAAGTAAATACCGAGGCATTCAAGTTGGAATTAAAAAATCGCTTTTCTGCACTGGAAGGACTTATTGATGAAAGTGATATCTCAGAAGCAAATGAAAACATTGTTAAGACAATAGTTGAAACTGCTGGGGAAATTGGTGGTGTAACCTGTAAAAAGCACAATAGCAAATTATCTGAGAAGACGAAACAGCTCATGAAAAGGCGAAGAGATATGAAGGTGGACAATCAAAATACCAGTTCCAGGATTGAGTACATAGAACTTTGTAAAACTCTGCGCAAAAGCATGAAAGAAGATATAAGAAAATTCAATTGTGAGTTAGTAAGGAAGGCCATTGAAAGCAACAAGAGCCTTAGGGTTGTTAAAGGGAGTTTGTCTATTGGGAAGAAACACATCATTGCATTAAAAGGAGAGGATGGCACCGTAACAAGAAATAGGGAAGAAATACTTAGAAGAGTTGAAGAATTCTACAAAAATCTATACGAAAGTAACAGTGGATTAAACGAAGACATTGAAATAGTCGAAGGAACAGCTCCTAAAATCTTAAAAGAAGAAGTTTCATTTGCAATAAAAAATATGAAGAAAGGAAGAGCCCCTGGTGATGATGGTATTACATTAGATATCTTAAAAGAAGCTGGAGAATATGTAGAAGACATACTCGCAAAATTCTTTACCAAATGTCTTAACAGCGGTAACATACCAAACCAATGGGATTCTGCAACAGTAATTCTTTTGCATAAAAAAGGTGATAAAGAGGATTTGAAAAATTACCGACCAATTAGCTTGTTACCTGCTATTTATAAAATCTTCACAAAAGTGCTAACACATCGCCTGCAGAAAAAATTAGATGCAGCTCAACCAAGAGAACAAGCTGGATTTCGAAGTGGATTCAGTACAGTGGACCATATTCAAGTATTAAGAGAATTAATTGAAAGAACACATGAATATGAACTTCCATTGTGTGTGGCATTTATTGACTATGAGAAGGCCTTTGACTCTATTAAAACATCAGCAGTCATCAACTCTTTAAGATCAACAGACATTGAGGATGTGTACATTGACATGGTGAAATGTGTGTATAAAAATGCAAGTGCAAAATTTCGGTTACATAAAGATACCGAAGCTATCAAAATTGGTAAAGGTGTGAGGCAGGGAGATACCATTTCTCCAAAACTTTTTACTTCAGCTTTACAGATGATTTTTCAGCAGATAAATTGGAATAACAAGGGAATAAAAATAAATGGTGAATATTTAAATCATCTGCGGTTTGCTGATGACATTGTTATTTTTTCAACGGACCCATCAGAACTCCAAGACATGGTACAAGAGCTCTCAACTAGAAGTAAAGAAGTTGGACTCAAGATGAACCTACAAAAAACTAAGATCATGTTCAATAATTTTGTAGAGGAAACAAAAATACAAGTTGACAACACTGAGCTAGAAATTGCTGATTCATATATTTACCTTGGCCAGCTGATTTCAATGGATGGCAACATTATGAAAGAACTCAACAGACGTATTAAACTTGGCTGGAGTGCATTTGGAAGAAACAGTTTTATCCTGAAGGGGAAATTGCCTTTGTGTCTAAAAAGAAAGGTCTTCAACCAGTGTGTATTGCCAGTCCTCTCTTATGGATCAGAGACATGGAGTCTAACAGTTGGAGCAATACGAAAGTTACAGACAACGCAAAGGAGCATGGAGAGGTGCATGCTTGGAATAACTAGGAGAGATCGAAAAAGAAACACTTGGGTGAGAGAGCAAACTAGAGTAGAGGACATCATTGTTAAAGTAAAAGGGCTGAAATGGCGATGGGCTGGGCATATTGCAAGAAGAACTGATCAACGATGGACAACAGAAATTCTGAACTGGATTCCAAGAGACCACCGAAGACCTAGAAAACGTCCTCAAACTAGATGGGTGGATGAAATAAGAAAACAGGTTGGGGTGACGTGGAAGCGAATTGCTCAGGATAGACTTGTGTGGAAAGCATTTGGAGAGACCTTCATCCAGCAGTGGATAGATAATGGTTGAATATGATGATGATGATGATG
>QLNU02013000.1:0-28111 GCA_006491805.2 Dysdera silvatica | reverse complement strand
ATTCTCTATGTGGAGTAGAAATCTATATACAGTAAAAGCTCTTTAATCCGACATCCTTTGATTCGGCGTATTCCATAATCCGGCACCGATCGAGCTGTTCGCGTTCAGTTTTTTTCGGGCGTTTGTTGACCTTATCCGCCAGGTCGGATGAAGAAGAAGACATGGCATGGCAGATGAAGCTAAAGCTTTGTGGAAACCGGCTTCTGATGGCATTTATAAAATTTGCCGAATCCAATAAAAGCTATAACTCTTCAGAACTCATAAAGTTGTGTATAAACTGTAATGTGTTTTTTGAAGAAGGATCCGAATCAGGGGGACAACGTGATATCAGGGGCTTTTTTTAAACAGTAACGCTTATGTATATTTTTTCTTGCCATAGGGCAGCTTATTATAACTTGTTTTAAATATCGTTACACCGTATTCTCCTTAAAACCATATTGACGTTTGGTAATCCGGCACAGCCTCGGTCCCGAACGTGCCGTATTAAAGACTTCCTATTGTAGCTCTTCTTGAAAAAAAATACAGGTTGACTTAAATGGTTGGCTGTATTTATTGTTATATTAAACACTCAATTTCCTGCACAAAAAGGCATATTTATTTTCAAGTATACTCTGGCCTTAAGAGATAAAAAAAAACCCACAAAACCATTACAATTAGTGGATACCGTACATAGAGGTATATGCAGATATAAGTACAGCACCACCCCGGTAATCCGACTTCTGATGGTCCAACTCCCCGCTTGGTCCGACCATGCCTTTATCTCGGCGAGCGATTATGCCGTAGTCCGCACGGCGCCGCTACCGGGTTTTGTTTTTTGTTTTGTTTATCAAACAAGTCGTGCAATCCTCGTTTGCTGCAACTGCTGTATTAGAAATTAGTTTTTAGTGCTTTGGGCTCAGTTTACGTTAGGCATAGTTAGGGGCGGAGTGTGGCCCCCGGGCCGGTGCGCCCTCATGGATTATAGAAATTACGCCCTCCGGTAATCCAAGGTATGCGCCCTTTGAGGGGACCCAGTCCGCCTCTGGGCATGTGTGTACGATTTCGTTATGGCAACAACAAAACGTAAACGCATTACGCTGTCTTTGTCGGATAAATTAAAAGCGCTTGAACGGTTAGATAAATGCGAGTTCCTTCAGAACATTGCACATGAAGAAGGAGTTGGTGTAACTACAGTTCAAGACTGGAAAAAAAAAATAGAAAAGATCTAGAAAGTCATATGATGACACTCGAGGATGAAAAAGGGCATTCTCAACACTTTGAAAAGGCCAAAATGTGAGATTTTAGACAACGCTTTGTGGTTGTGGTTCGAGCAGGAAAGAAGAAAAGTCCTTGTCTGGCCCAATGACTAAAGAAATGGTCATTATTTTCCACAAAAAAATTGATAGAAACGAGGACATTGAAAAGTGTATAGCAATTGAAGGCTGGCTACATCGCTGGAAAAAACGACATGAAATTCGAAATGTAGTAATTTCAGGTGAGAAACTCTCTGCTGATAAAGCGGCTGCAATCGAATTTATTCCAAAATTTGAAAATCTGATTAAAGAAAATAGATTAACGCATGATCATTTGCATAACATCGATGTAACAGGTTTAAACTATAAAATGTTCATAACAAGAACTCTGGTTGCACAAAACGAAACCATAAAAGGTATGAAACTTAGTAAATTTAGGTTGACTATTACTACCTGTAACAATACTAATGGCAGTCACAATTTGCAATTGTTTGTAATAAGGAAATCCAAGAATCCAAGAACATTTAGGAACGTAAATGCATCATCACTACCTGTGTATTAACGAAAGCAAAAACCAGCATGGATGGATTGCAAACATTTTAAAGAATGGTTTTTTGACCTGTTTATTCCTGCAGTTTAAAAAATCTAAAGTAAAAAAAAACTGCCTCTACGTGCCCTTACTGGATAATGCACCATCCCATCTCTATGAAGAGGAACTAGTAAAAAAAGATATAAAAGACTGTATGTCTTCCTGCTAACGTAACTTCTCTCATCCAACCCATGGACTCGTGGGTGATGAAGTGGCTAAAGAGAAGATATCGTCGAAAATATATTGGATCTATTCTAGAAAAGACAGAAAAAGGTAGTAGCCTGTTTGAGGCAATGAAAGCTCTTAATGTATTAAGGATGTTATTTACACAATTGCCAAAGCTTATGAGGAGATGAAAGTATCAACGCTTGAAAAATCGTGGCGTAAACTTTGGTCGAAACCTTTGGTTGAAAGAGATCAAAATCAAGATGAAAATCAAGATGAAGACACGCCAGTAATTGTTAATGATTTACAAACTTTACATCCTGATGTTCAACACAGTGACCTAAGTGAGTGGATGAATCAAGCTGATGCGAACTGCACTACGGATGAAGAATTAAATGGCGACCAGACCATTGCTGCTGCAACTGAGACTACAAACGACAGCGAGGAAGTAGACAACAATGAGAGCTATAAACCTACTAGCCGAATATTGCATGTAGATGCTAAGCAGTCATTAAACACAGCTTTTCAGTACATTGAACAAAACTCCCTTTATTCACCAACGGATATTTTGTGGATACGAAAATGGAGGAACATCGCAGCAAAATCAAGATGGTCGTACGCATATTTCTACTACCATCATCAATATATATTGTGAACATTTGTGAGTTACAGTGTATGCAAAATTGCAATTATTGGGGGAGGTTCGAGGCCCATGGGCCCATATACCTCTCCGCCAAGCATTCAAACTCGCGGCCCACCCCGAATATTTTTGCGGCCCGGCTATTATAACAATATGTAAAAATCGTTTTAATAAAAATTTCGTAACTTAATTTTTACAATATCCTGTTTTACATAATTAATAATAACAACGAATTACACTGTCCTGTTTCAAGGTTCACAAACAATTCTAACGCTTAAAAGAAGGCATATGTAAGATATAATTATCCTTCACAGGATAATTATATCTTTATCTTTACAATTGCCAAATATGGTCAACACAAAAAAGCCTCCGGGGCGAGATTTTTGTGAGTTTTTCGTGGGGGAAATTTATTATACTATAATTTTTGCCACCCACGTTTTAATTACAGCTCAAACTAGAGCTTGTGTAATTTTGGAGAAAAAGAGACGCTTTCCCCATCCTGGATTCGAACCAGGGTCCCTCCGTTTAGCCCGGAGTGTCTTGGACCGAAAGAGACTTTTATTTGAAAGAAATTTCTTAACTTTGCTGAAAACCTGAAAAGTTGACTCTTTTTCTGAAATAGAGAGTTGGGAGAAACGTGGGAATTACTGCAATGCTATCACTGTTATTTTCGGTGTATTTTACGTTTTATGAACGCACGTGCACTGTTTGACACATGTGGACATTCTAACTACGCTGAAAAAACTTTGACTGTTGCCACGTAATATATAAAAAGAATAAAGTTTCCAGCTATTGTAGTTTCGATGCAAATAAAATTTGAAATTGTATATTTCTTTTATGGACACCCTATATATTACTTGCATTTTCTTATATGTGTAATACAAGCTGTTAAATGAGAAAATAGGATCATGTCATATTTAATGGTGTATATTGAATAAATACCTTTTCCTCTACGGAACACGAACACACACATATACATTCCTGCATGCATGCATGCAGGTATATGTTTCCCGATCTCTCCTTAATGAGGAACACGTTTTTGAAGGGGCTGTAAAATTTAGTGTGACACCCGGCTGATGCTGCATTTCGCGCTGCCCAGCGTCTTAGAGGTACGCCATCAAACAATTTTGGAGACTACTAGCCTAGAAGCCAAATTTTCAGTCATTGAAGTGGCAGTAGCCCTTTAAAAAAACAGCCACGTTATAGTCCTTTTCAGAGACTGCAAGTGTAGAATAAACATCCCTGGATATGCGTAACAGACGTCGGACTACTAATTTTATGAAAGGCGGAATCATCATGACGCTTTGGTCCTTCAAGGTGACATCAAAGTACAGCTACAGAACGTTTTGCTGCTGCCTGAGAAGGCCTTGAGGCATATTTTTAGTTTAGAGACTCATAATAAATCAGACAGAATCGTTCATAACAAAACAAGGAAGAGGGGTGGAAGGAGACTTTAATAAATCTATAGAATTATCTCCCGTCCTCGGAATCAGCTTTAAAATTTATTTTTCGAGGATCCCCATTCGTTGACCGGGAGACGCTGTAACGTAACGTGACAATTTCTCTAAAAATGTGTATTCAAATACAGGGCAATTCTGACTTGCGACTGATGTTTCCGCGTCTTATAATTTTGAAGCTATAAATGAATGAACTCTTTACGCGAAAAGAAACATTTCTGCAGAATGCTAAACAAATTCAACCTGCACGCATTTCGTAACACGTAAGATTTTCAAGCGCTTTCAAGCTTTTGAGATTTACCTGTTTCTATTGGGTAATGAACAATCCTCTAAAGGATGTTCCAACCTTCAAACTAAATGCGAATAATTTGGCATAGTTGGGTTTTGTGAGTTTTAATGAAACCTTTTCTGGATTCGCTTCACATTTTCGGAAAAGTCCTTTCAGTTTTTTATTGCCCATACTTCCAGACGTCAAGACGACTATCACAACGTTGTCAAATAAATATTTTGGAGCTAAGTTTCATATTCTGTTGATAGTTTCAACTCATGGTTTCCGATTTGAAAATTACGGCCCATGGGAACACCACTAATTCAGAAATCACCCTACGTAGACATCAAAATCTTGAATTTAGGCGAATTAAAATTTCATCTCTCTCTCTCTCTCTCTCCCTTGTGAAAGAGGAAGAACAGGGATTAGTTACACGTTTAAAACTTCATAATTGCTCTCGACATTCACTGCGGTTTTTTCTCCATTTTTGATTCTTTGTACCAGAAATGTCTCTAAAATAAAAAAATAGGAAAGAAAAATAAATTGACAGGAGCTAACGTGTTGATAAACCTTTGATATCGAAATAAATTTCAAAAGAAATTGAAATAAAAAGTTTTCCACATTTCTAAAAAGGAGATCGCATGAGCGTTTCTCTCACTTCCGCGTTTTACGAAATAAATCTTAAAAAAATGAAAAACTTTCAGAACTATCATACTTTGGTCATTTTTCTTAATCCCTACTTACGAAAATATCTGGTCGAAAATGTACATACTTTTTGTAAAAATAATTAGTTACTATAAAAAGGGGGGTCGCGAATTGCTTGGCTACTATGGAAGTGGGTCACGGCTTGAAAACGGTTGAGAACCACTGAAATAATTAAAATAACCAAAATTTTAACGCCTTTCTTAAGGGCAAAATTTTTTGTTCATATAAGCAAATGTGGATTAAATATCATCCTAAATGCTGCAGAAAAATTTAACTAGTAAAGAAATATGATGTTCTCTTAAGCGTATGGCTATCTAATAAATCACTGAAAGCAAACCGTAATTAAACAATTGATAATTATCTATCTCTTTTCAGTTAAAGGTTGGGTCATAAATAAGAAGAAACGTCTAAAGGAAAAAAATGTATTCCAAGAAGACGGAAAGATGTTTTTCATTTTAATAATAATAATAATAATAATAATGTTTCTCCTTTAATAAAGTAAATCTTAATCATATGATCTCTATTTTTTGTAATTTATTTGATTTTCAAAAATATTGAACTCAACGTTTGCTAGTTCATCCCCTATAGACATGAACGCCAAAAACGCATGAATTCTTAAATGAGCCCATTTTAACATATATTGCACAGCTAGCGCTCATGCACTGTAAAAAATGTGCTGTAATTTTACAGCAAAAGTTGATGGCAACCATTCTGCCAAGCTGTAAAATTACCAGGCGATGCAAATGTGCTTCGCTGTAATTTTACATGAAAGTGCTGTAAATTTACATGTGAAGTAGATGACTTTCACTATAAATTTCATAAAGAAGTGCTGCAAATTTACATGCGACGTAAATAAGTTTCACTATAAATTTTACATGAAAGTGATTAATTTCCTGTGGAATTACCATGCTGTGATTAAATTTCAAGCAACTATTATAGTGAGGATCACAAAATTCCAGGGGTTTAGGGAAATGTTTATATTTTATTTTTGAAAGTACAAAGACGTTTTCAAGGGGAAAAAATTCTTTTAATGCATTAAAAACATTAAAAAAATATATTTATTTTGTTTTCGAACTTTAAAATTATTTGACAAATACAATCATTGCGTCAAAAATTTGTGAATTTCCAAATGTTGGAAATGTAATAATATAATGACAATTTTAAGAACGTTATTCATTTTAAATTCGATTATAATAAACTAAAAATTATATACAGTGAAACCTGTCTAAGACGGAAACTCACAGGACCGGAAAAAATTCCGCAGTATAGAGGTTTTCGCCTTATGAAGGATACATGCAAAATAAATACATACATAGTTAAACTCAGTGGTAAGAAATGACTCTATATGCTATTTGTTTTTCCTTTTTGTCTTGCGAACGTTAAGACAATATTTATTTTCCTTTTGATAAAAATATTTATTTTATCACTGCATTTTATTTTTATTAATTTTAATTTTTGCACTATTTTGTGGTTTTAGTAGTTACGATCAATATGGTACAAAATTTCATTCTAACTATACATGCCTATTCCATACAAACCATTGTTAAAATAGATAATAAATCATCAGACAAAATGATTAATTTAAGAGGTATTCCACAAGAAACTACACTAGGACCATTATTTTCTTTATTTTCAATAAATGATTTGATGTACTTAAATAATAATTTACTTTATTTGCTGATGATATAAATTGGTCCATAAATACTAAATTACTGGCAAACATAATAAAAGTTAAATTAAATTTGATTCAAATGGTTCTATGATAACGATTTGATAGTAAATTCTAAAAAAACAAAAAACAAAAAAAAAACAGAGAATCATATAAAACTTAATAGAAAAACACCAGAAAGAGTTAAATCAATGAAATTTATAGGTATTAAATTACACGAAAATCTTTTACGGAATGAACAAATAGATGATATAAATAGAAGATCAAAAGAATAAATGGACAACATAATAAGAAGATTAAATAATAAACTAACTTTAAATGCAAAAATTGATATTTATTATTCAATAATTTACAGTATACTACTAAACGGAAGTTCAAAGCGGGGAAAAATAAATATGTCAAACTAAATAAAATATTAAATAATACAATAAACGAAGTAAAACCACCATATCAATCAATTGTTCAATTTAGACAAGAATATAAACTATTTACATAGAAAGTATACACAAATTAAAAATATCTCAATATATATATGAAAGAATAAATGAAAAAACATATAGACACATAATAGAAATAATAAAAGAAGATCACAAATATAATAATAAAAGAAGATCACAAATAACTCGTCATAAAAAGGTGCGACTTACATTCGAGAGCGTTGCATGACAGTTCATTTAAACTGTTTTTATATCTCGTACGCATAATAAATTATTAGTTTCGTATTTAAAAATTTTGATTTTGCATTCAACATACATTTTTATACTTGTTTAAAATTTATTAGTCTATAATTTATATCTTTATGATATATCTTGTTATTTTAATATTAATCTAAATTTAGCTTCTGCAGAAAACCACAAAAAATTGAATTTTTTACAAATTAACTTTTTTTCCTGTTTATTGTTTCTCGCTTTATACTTTAAAATAGATTTAGTGGTCATAAATGCAATTAATTTTATTCGTCATTTGCAAAAAGTAACCGTAGCAACGTATTCAAATTTCTTGAACAGTGATATCATTGATTGTAAAAAAACTATAGCTGTGGGACTTTGTAGTGTGTTGGAAAATTATTTAGCAAAACCGCAACTTGAAGATGATGAAGTCATCGAGATTTCCGAAAAAGATTCTGAACATTATTCTATACATGATGATAATGGGGTGGCAATAAAATGTAAGCCTGGTTATGTAAGTATGGACTATAAGGAGCGTATGGTCGCTATTGAAGAAACTCAACCAACCTGGAAATGGAACACTTTAACCAAAAAGGGCTGCAAAAAATACCAAATCAGAAAACGCATCTACGTTTTAAAAAGGATATAGTAAACAGAAGGTCACTAATCGATATGTATAAAGCAATCGCCATGGAAATTTGGGAAAAATTTATAGAAATTAGGGGCAAAAAACTATGAATTATACGTGATTCCGATATTCGGAAATGGGCAATTGAAACTTTTGTACGTTTCCCTAAATTAAAGTTTCTTGCCTCAAACACATGGGTAAAGAACTTTTGTAAATGTCATGGCATAATGTCTAGGAAGGTAACAAAACTTGTAACGGGAAAACTAGTGACTTCTCCGGAAATGATCCGAAACGCTGCAACAAAATTTTAAACAGAAGTAATAAAACTATTTAAAACACATCCTCCCCATTGTATATTTAATACCGATCAATGCGGATTCAATTACGAATTAACATATAATCGAACGCTTTCTTTCCGAGGGGAAACAATAACACCGAGTAATGATCATCTCCAACTAATCAGTTCGTACACCGTTCAATATTTAATAAATGCTGATGGCGAAGTTGTTGGTGATGCATTTTTATGTTTACACGAAAGCACAAGCCAATTTGGAAAAAGAATCCAATCTTCTCTGTTTAAAGCGACAAATGTAACTATGACTTGCAGCTCATCAGGAATATTAACGACAACACTATTTGAGAATTTTTTGGATGAGCACTTTTTCAGATATGTGACTGAAAATTTTGTCCTTTTGTGCAATTCTTGTAGTGTTCATGCAAATCCGTGGATTTTTGAAAAGAGGTGCCGCATTGGGGGAAACCAGATGGGGTAGTTAAAATTATTCCTGAACAAACAATTCCCATTTGCGACTTTTTTTTTTTTTTTTTAGAGAAATAAAGTACATAGCGCGAGAAATATATCGTTACTTCAAAATATCTGCTCATGGTTCTGAATTAAAAATTCGAAATAATATTATCCAATTACAGTCCCTGATACACTTCCAAATGTGTTCTGATGTTTTTCAGCCCATCATCAAATACGTATGGTTTGCATCTGGGTTATCAGACGATGAAAAGTCTGATTGGCCTGTCCGCCAAATTTGTTTCACATTCACAGGAAACGTTTGTGATAAAATAGCAAATTGCAAGAATTCTCCTTTTATTCGATGTAGCCACTGCAGGAAAAATTTATGTTTTTCATGCTTTTGGGATTTTCATACAATTGATTGTGAAAAATCATAATATTTGATAAAAATTGCAATAAATACATTTCTCCTTTCTTAAATAAAAATGCAGAAAGTTCAATTGCATTTATGTTCCTTCCTTCTAATGATATAAATCTTGATTTTCCATTATTACTTTACCTCCTTCAAAACATCACAATTTTTGTTATTTTTATGTCATTATCCTAAGTATACAGGAAAAAGAAACGCAACATACTATATTTGCCAAGCAGCCAACAAGTTGGCGAATTCTGGCGCTGAGCTGCTCGTTTCCGAATGCATTTTATAATCTTTAAAAAACATTATTAATAAGTTACTTTTCCAAAAACCGTGAAAGACGTATCCAATGGATTTCTGCAAGGAACGTAATGAAGCAAAAACAAAACAAAAATATTCAATTACTTTTGAAAATATGACATTATAAAATCTCTGAAAATAGTCCCGGTTTTGCTCTCTCCGGCCCTTTAAGACCTATATTTATGGCCATTCTGAAAAATGCCCGAATACGTGTCTAATAATTTTTTAAGAGCTTTCAAATGAGCCTAATGTCATTAAAATCCTCATCGTCCACCCTCCGACCTTCCCTTGTAAGTTTTACAGGCCTCCGATGTATTCACCAGTGTAGTAGGAGACCCAACCACGAGACCAGCTTTCCCCCGTGTCGATCATCTTTTGTGCACGGAGCTTTCAAACTTTTCCCCATTTTTTTCCCTGGCGTCTGATCTCCGTCTGGATTTCGGAGTGTGTTCCTGGTATATGAGTCTTTAATGAGCGTTAATCCTATATCGCCCTCTATTAATTAATTAGTAATGGTACTCTTACACCATTTCTATAGTAGTATGGCCCAGTTTTGGGGATTAGGTCCCATGGTGTAGGAGTATTTGATTTTTCAAGATTTTAGAATTAACGGATAATTTTTTATAAGTTTGCACTATTTAAAGAGCTTTAATCCTGTATGCCCTCTATTAATTAATGACTACTGACACTCACGCATCATTCCTATAGATATATATGGTCTAGTTTTTGGAGTATGGCTGCTGGTGTACGAGTAGATGATTCTTTAAGATTTTATAATTAATGGAGGTTTTTATAAACATGCGTGTATTTCTTATGTAATTAAACTTACTTCCACATTAGAGATATTTCAAGCTTTTTTTTATCAGGATGTTTATATCGTCATTAATGCAAATTTTTGGGGATTTAATATAAAAATTCTGTTTTTTCCCCTAAGTTGTATATTACATACATTCTACATCTATACATAGTATTAGTATATATCATAATCCGTTTCTTTTCTGTAAGTTTATGTTGTAATATAGAACCGACTATCGGATTCTTGAACGGTTTGTCCTGCAAATAAAATTAATTAACTGATTAATTGTGGTTTACTTGCTAATATCTAAATTAATTATTTGTGTAACAAAAGACAAGAACCGGCTTCACTTTAGAAATTAGGTTCAGAAATAATATTTCTTTAGCACATATATGTATGTGTTCATATGATATTTTACACTTTTTTTTCCCCGCAGATATGATATTATTTTTTAGATGCGTGAGGATAACGGTATAAAGGATTCTTAAACAAACAATTTGAACCCTGTCCTTTTGCGTGTCGTAAATAAACTTTTTATACATGATCAACCAAAAATCCGCAAAAACTTTCAAAATTCATTTAAAAACAAAGATAAAAACAGCCAATTGAAGAACGATTTATACAATAAATATTATCTGGATGCAGTTTTTTTAAACACAATTAAAAAAATAGTTCAAATGTCGCCGATAGATGGCTCTAATACTAAAACATCTGCTGGAAAAATGCAAGTCAAGCTGTTAAAACAAAGTTCAGTACTCGCTGGGTTCTTCATTAATAAACTCGGTATTAAGAACCAGTTTCTGTAAAAGTGTTAACTGTCAGAAGAAGCTTTGTTAGTAAAATTGCATTACACAATATCTATTTGTTTTAAACGTTTAAAATGCCACCTATCGAACTATTTTTTAATTATATTAAAAAACACTTCCATATATGTAACATTTATCACACAAATTGCCCTTCCATGCAATAATTTGTCCTTTTGTTTAATATATAAATTTTTAAAGACAGATGGTCTTTTGGTTAATCCTGTATAATATTATAAAATTACATTTTTTGTTAAACCAGCTGTTAGAAAAAACATATTGTGCTTTCCGTATGAATTTTAAATTTATAAATAGCAAAGGAATATATTAATAAGGATATAAAATAGTTTTTATGTGATAACGCTTTCAAATACGAATAATATTTACCACCCCCTTCTTGAGACAAGGTACTGAATACTTGGTTAAAAATATGAATTGGAAATAAATCGTCCCTCCCCCCAATTTTGAAAGGTTTCTGGATCTGCCCTTGGTTTCGCAAAGGTAAACTGGTTGAGAAAAGCTAACATAAGCTAACAAAAATAATGTCACATCAAACATGTAAGCATCAACGTCGAATTTTCAAAATTATTCAGTGGCCAAAGCACATTTTATGTACATTTATACATTACAATATATCAGGGATCTTCAACCCGCGGCCCGCCAACATGTTTTTTGCGACCCGCTGTCTCATGAAAAAATGCAAGTTATTTCACACAAAAATAACGCCTCTTGCTCCCTCTGAGTCTTAAAACTGCGTATTTTATTTTGTTCCCATTTACATATTTCAACATACTTTAAAACGCTAGGGAACTAAAGTAAAACGTGGTCTTTCTGTATCGTGTTTTACTTTAGTTTTCTTGGGTATATGAGCATTAGAGGTAGTTTTAATAAATTTCCAATGAGTGTTCCTAAGTGATTTAAAGAAAAACCAACTTAGGACTCATTAAATTCGATTCTAAATACGTGAATGAGAAAATTTTCTTAGCGACCCGACTGCATGCTCCAAAAATGGTGACATTATTCGAGAGTACTTACATCTATAGGCTTACGCAGAAAGTTCGTAATGGGGGGGTTATAAGTTCAGTGGGGGGTTACAGAGCTACAACTCATATATTCCTATGTTAAATATACAAAATTTCATTGCAATGGGGGTTACAACCCCATGAACACCCCACTGCATACGCCAATGCTTACGTCTGCGAAAACCTTTTTTCAAGAATGAAGTTTGTAAACTCAAAAGCTAGGGGCAGAATAATTGATGTCCACCTTAAAATTGCTCCTAGGGTTGCGATATCAAAAATATGACCTTATATTGACAGGCTTGTTAAAAATAAACAGTGCTAAAAATCTCACTAAAAGGTTTGATTTCGCTTTATATATTAACAACTAAAAGTATTGTAAATTTTTTTTTTTTGCTTCCATACGTCTTTTATATTGTAACATATATGTAGTTCCATTGGCAGATCCAGAAATGTTTTTACAGGGAGCAAAACTAAAACTAATGTAGTCATCTAAGAAACAAGAGCAACAAAGGCTTATCCGGAGGCACCTACCGCGCCCCCACCTTTCTCAGTCTCAATATTCCCCAGTACTGTGATGCTGCCAGAAAAACAACCAAAATGAGCAAAATTGGGCCTTCAACTGAAACGGGTTGAAGACCCCTGCAGTATATGTAAAATCGCAATTTATTTCAAATTATTGGAGGGGGGGAGGGGGGCTCGGGCCCTACGGGCCCATATAACTTTACGCCTATGCATGTAAATAAAGACAACGTTATAAGAGTTCTTTTCTTATAAATCTTTTCTGTATAGTCCCTGGTCAAATCGTATTGCGTAATTAAACATATATTATGCCGCCATCTATTATGATATATAGTAACAAGCACATATTTGTCAATTGCACACAATTAATTTAATATGTAAGAGTTGGTGGGAGATATCTATTGACAAATGGAATTAGTTTTCAATCCCTGTTAATATATACAAAAAAAAAAAGATTAGTCGTTAAATAAAATTACCTCTGTAACTGCCTTTAGAAAAGAAATAGCTTTCTTTTATCCTGAAATTTGTTAATATTTTAAATAAAAATATAATTTTTATGCTGCCCAAATTACTACAAATGCTGAAGTACTATTAAACTATTGAAAAATTATGAGAAAATATCGGCATTTTTTTAAAAATTTGATAATTTATTAGAGCCCACTTTTTTAATGTTCTTTATATATTTAAGTATAAAAGTTCTTGTATCGTCGGCGGGAAGTGTCCTCTTTTCGTCTTGTAAGTCATGCGTACTCCAACGTGACGATCAAATAGTGAAACAGAAAATGAAAATCTTGAAAAATTCATATCTCCGGAAATAACCAGCACTTGCATGAATGCCGAGACATGTATTTCCTTGTTTTGGCTCTATTTTTATCAAATTCGGCAGAGCACTCACCGTGGGTTCCCCTTGTTAGTTTAGATTTTATGCACTGCATTAAAAGCTTATTTTTTTCTTTCTTTCTTTTTTTTTTTAAATTCAATTTGTTAACTTACGGTATTGTAGGTTAGAAATTTGGCTTCTTTTTCTTCAAATGTGAAAGCGCCAGCCGCTTAATAGAGTCATTGTGGTTCCAATAACTTTGGTTTTATAAAACGGCTGGCTTTCATCTTGTGATTTCAATCAAATCAGTTGGTGATTATTTTTGGCATAACAGTATCCCAAGCTTTTCTTTTTTTTTTTTTACATCTGAAAGTGTGATGTTTCTTTAAAATGGCGTTGGCGGTACGGACGAAAACAAGAACGTTCTTTCTTTTTTTTTTTATTGCTAAACTTTTGTAATACTTGGCTGGATTGTAACAGAGAAATTCAAAAGAAATGAACGATACATATGAAGATACTTAGCAGAGCTACTATGTTATTAGATTTTGTTATTGAAACTTATTTTTTTAAACTGCGCTGGCGATTTTACAAGAATATTCCCACAGGCGTACGCAGAAATTTCATAAGCGGGATATTCACTCAATGGGGGTTACATAGCTACAAAGGGCAGAACGGTTTTTCGCCCCCTGCGAAACCTGTTATAACGGTGGCGATTTTGTAGTCTAAGTAGATTTTAAGTAGGGAAATTAGTATCGGATATAACGACGCGACTTAACAGTCATAAAGCAGAACCACGTGGGTTAGTTATCAAAATTTAAACGTTATTCTAATCTTGTTTATTTACAAATGTCCGAGAAATTTTTATTACTGCTAAACCTGAATATTGAAGATAATAAACCTTAAAAAACACGTGATTTATTAATTGAATATCACGAAGGTCATATTCTTAAGGGGCCAATTCTATTTTTTCAGCGTAGAGCCCATAAATCTCTTAAACCGGCACTGTTCGGAAGTCATTAGTATAATATAATAAATACTATTTATTACATGTGTTTCCTACATTATATACTTTAGTAGTATTTTCTACATTTTTTTTCAATTTAAAAAACTAAGAAAGTACTATGTATTTAGTGTGGCTATAACATAATATAATATTAACAGAAATTACATTCATTATATTCTAAAGCATATTTCTAAAGCAATGATTTTCTTTTTTATTGCTTAATCCTCTCACCCTCTCTTTCAGATATTTACTTCAATGATGTCTGTCGCCATCGGACAATCTGCCGGAGATCTTCCCAAGCCCATTGGGCAATCATCTGCCGTGCCTTACGATTTCTTGCAAATGGGCGAAAATTTGTGAATGGTGTGAAAAACTTTAAAGGAAATGTGTTGATACGTATTTGCTGTTACTCTGTGAGTGAAAAACTTTATTACCTACCAGTGTGGGGATCTTCATGTCCCTTGAAACTTTTAAAATTTTTAAATTGAAAGTATCGCAATTTAATCACACTATCCCTGATGAGGCATTGATTATTGATAAGCGATTGTTCATATATACTAAAGATAATATAATATATACTATAATATCATATATACTGAAGATGGAGAGACTATGATGTATTTTTTCAAAATATTTATCCACCCCCCACAAGCTTAGCCGTACGTTTGTCTGTATAAACCAGACACAGTTCGCAAAAATGTTCTGTAATACATAAAATATGACGGGTAGGGTTGTTAAATTCATTGCGTCTAGCCAAGTTTGTAAATGTGTATCCCGAGAACTGGTGAATAAGTTTAACATGTTCGACAGCGATGCCAGTCCCCTTGTCCACAAAGATAGTTTGATATCAATTTTGGAGAAATTCGTTAGCGATCAGTTACTCAAACAAAATGGCAATCTCTATTATTCCCAAAAGTGTGTGCAGGAAAAGTGTTAAGAAATCGCGTTTCCTGTGAGGGATATATATTGTGTAAGCAAAATACTCTCTCTCATGAATGTCCCATAACTGATAAAGTCTTGGAATATTTTTATAGGGCCCTCTTAGACCAGCTGGAGATTGCAAAAATTGCTAGAGTATTTGTAGCTAATAACACTAGCGTATCCTCTTTGGAAGGCCTATGTTAAAACGTTGAGTTTTGTAGATTTTGTTTTTGATGTCTATTGGGATGTTTTGACAGGATAACAATTCGAGAAAAAAATGTAAGCACTGATGTAATATTTTTATGAATAAAATCAAGTGATGAAAACTTTTGTTCTTATTTGTGTTTTGTTAGTTTTAAGATATATTTTACTAAAATGAAACTCTATAGATTTTTAATTTGTGAAAATTTTTCATAGTTTTAAAAGTGTCAATAAAATTTAATTTGTGAAACTTAAAATGAGAAAGCAAGTTTCAATTTGTGAAAGTTTTGACAATTTTAAAAAATGTAAACGAAACTGAAACAAATTTTAATTTGTATAATTTTTTAGGAAAGGACAATTTAAAAAAAAAATAAACCATCTGCTCATTTTTCATAGAAGGGAAAATATTGTTTCCAACAACATAGTCTGTTAGATCCATAATGTTAGAAGCTGGAATCTTCTTATATAAACATTGTCTGTCAATGGTACAAGAAACGATGTTTGAGTGAGGTTTTAAATAATCCATAATGTTTTGGGCTTTCTGACGAAAAGACTTTAAGAACACTGTGCATGATTAGCGAATCGTCGAAAGTTTCAGGTTTTAAACCTTTTTTTCTCGTTTTTTTTTTGCACAAAATTTAAGTCTTAAATATACCTTTCCTTAAAACATTATATTTTATATTTCAATTTTTTCTTAACGAACTTTTTGGTTCGAAAGGTTGTTAAACATTTAAATAAATTTCTGTAACATCTTAGAAAATCTACAAGTCGATGGAAAAATTATTTATTTCTTGTTTGACATTTTAATAAAATTGAATCTGTCAGATAAGAAAATCCTTACTTTCCTATACTTCTTTACGAAAATATGTGCAACACACACTCCCAAGAAAATTGTTCCCCTGTTCAAGATGATTAGTTAGGTAAGACTTCCTTAAATTTTCTTTACTATTTACTCACTTATTACTTTTTCTGCTTGCCTTTCGCATAATGCATATATTTAACTCAGGGGGGAGGGTGGAACCTCCATAAAATGCTTACCTGCAAACGAAAAGATTTAAAGAAAGCAGCAATAGGAACTAAATTAATTAAGACGTTGTTTGAAGGAGTTAGTAGCAGTAAAGCTGAGTTAACCGCGACTGTTCATAAGTAAGGAAGGAAGTAAGGAAGGAAGAAGCCTTTTGACGGGCCATCCGCCTTGCCCTAATTTTTTTCTAGATAAAACATTACAGTAGTACTCTCTGTACATCTTCATTAAAAATCATTTTACAAAGCAATCTCTTAAGATAAGGAAAATAAGTTTTAATGTCAGTCAAAGAATTTCCTTTTCGTCTCAATATATATTTATTTATACAATGAGAAAGAACAAAAGATATACCTTATTTACATCAAACGAAAACTGGCGATTTTTCATAATGATTGTTTTGCCTTCTTGGCAGCAGAATCTAGGTGTTCTAGAAGATCGTTCTGGCTCATTGTGCAATCGCTCTTCAGCCACAGAGTTTTCAGTTCGGTCAAAATAACGTTCAGCTTCGGTCCGCTCTTCAGTCCCTTTTGCAAAAGCACGTGACCACTCAGTGGAAATTTAGGAATCGCCCATCCCTTTATACTTTCTAAAATATCGGATTTTCCCTTATACTTCAATAGTTCATACACCCATTCTTGTGTGTCACTCAACTTAAATTTTGATTCTAAGATGAGTATTTTATATGGCTTCTGTGGGTCACCTGTCGGTTCTTCACGATGCCTATGGTGAATGATGAACAATGCTAACTCCCGATCATATTTTGAAAACTTTAAACGAGAATGAAGTGTTTGGACCTGCAATGATAATCAAGGATCATGTATAACTATACAGCAATACTCAACAAAAAAATCAATTTTCAATGAAATCGATTAACTTTGAGAAGGTTAATGTTATTAGCAGTAAGGCGAAATGCCATATATAGTGCACATGGTCGTTCTAAAGGCATAGTCACATTTCCCAGTTACCACCCATAACAGAATGCAGCGCTACCTCGTAAGTAACAATAGCACCACCTAATAATTGTTTGTTTTTTGGTTTTACGGCTCAAAGACTACAGTGGTCATGCTGCGCCGGGACCTACTGTTTTCCGAGGAATCCGAACCTCTTAAGGCCTAGGGAACCAAACCCCGGACTACAGTGAGCAGTGCGATCTTTATGAGATCTCTGAGTAAGCGTTCTTTTTGCACTGCTGGGAGTCGAACCCGGATTAGCGGCGCACTAGGAGAACGCGTTACCACACTGCGCCACCGCAGGGCCTCACCTAATAATAAATTTATCTCATAGATACTAACTAGAGTTCCACATGGTGCTCAGTATATAATAGAGAGGCTGTAGCTTGAAGCTCTTTACGAGGGCCATATAATTCTTTAATGTTTTGATGCATTTTATTAGTATTTTTAAAAAAGTATAACACTAAATGTCTGAAATATAATCATAAAATATTTTAATGCAGTTAATTCTTAGTACTGTACTTTCTTTCTTAATTTCTTTCAAAATTTAAAAGAAATTTAACAATGTATACCAAATATATAATTTAATTTCAAAACAGTTTATGTGAACATGTCATTTTTGGCAACGAAATCAAACTAATCCATTTAACATTATTGAATAAAATTCTTAATATAATATTTCATTTAAGCTTGGATATAAGTATACTAAAATGTATACTTTCCCTTCTCCTTACTGAAGACTAGTCAGAAACTTAAATTATAAGCGTGCACAGAAAATTCGTAAGGGTGACAAACCTACAACTTCATTTATTCACATGTATACATACAAAATTTCATCGGAATGGGGAGTTACAACCATAATCAACATCCCCTCCGTACGCCAGTGACTTAAACCCTTTATTAGAAATTTGATGTTCACGAGACCTGCCGCAAAAATTTGTTTTATTAAAAAATACTTTCCATTCTTATTAAAAAAGAAATACAAACAAAAAAATTAAAGGGAAATTTTACAATACTTATTTTTGAGAAAAAAATATATATTTTTTTTTTCCGGCGGAGGAGGCTCAGCCCTGGGTCTCAATCTGTTCATTATTGCCCTAAATATAAAACGTTTATAGTGCATATAATGTAAACCAAAAAATTTACCCCACTCTTAAATTGTTCTAAGTTTATTCAGTTTACATTTCAAATTATTAAAAACAAATATCCCCCTTCATTTAATGGTTGAGAAAAAATTCAGCTCTATTTAAATTACTGAAAATGCAGTTAATATTATAATTGCTAAACATAGAGGGAGCTCTATTAAGATTGATGAAAATACTGTATATTCCAGCCTGTTATAAACGACCATATTAAAATTGTTGAAAAAATATTTTATTTCCACTGAAATTGGTTTTGCTAAAGAAATATGCCATCTAGATGTTTTCACTTAAAAACAAAACAAAGAACTATATGCAGGGCTCCCAAATTCGGCTAACCGCCCCTATTTTCACCTGCCTCAAAAAGAGAAGTGTTTCCTACTAACCAACTACAAAAACCTGGTCTCTAGCAGCGACTTATTTGTCGAACCCAATTTAGATGTATAGGCGTAAGGGGGGGATTCCCCAGGAGAAAACGAAAATGACAAAAAATTTTAAAAATGAATGCCCCTCCTCTAGATCTTACGGCTATCTGTACCAATGGTAATACAGTATACATACTTAATATAAAGAAGTCTAAGGTCCCTTAAATTTATTTTTATTGATATATAGAAATAGCCTTTCTATATAACAACTAGAGATTTCAAATCACTGGGTTCACCAAAATTATATACAAAGAAGCTCGATATATGAAAATTTTGCTACAAACAGTACTTGACATCTGTGGTTCAATAAACTTTCTTCCAATTTTTTTTTTTTTTTTTAAATAAAGCAAGATTCGTTATTATAATATTCAGAGTTCAACAAATCATGGCGAATTATTCTCGCCCACCTCAAAGGGAAAACCTACGAATTTAATAAGGAAAAGATTTTTTACTCGCCAATTGCAAAAATTTAGTCACCAATGGCGACCATATTTGTTTGTGGTTTTACGGCTCAAGGACTACAATGGTCATGCTGCGTCGGGACCTACTGTTTTTCGAGGAATCTGAACCTCTGGACCTACAATTTTCCAAGGGATCTGAACCTCTTAAGGCATAGGGAATCAAACCCCGGACTACAATGAGCAGTGCGATCTTTATGAGATCTCTGAGTAAGCGTTCTTTGCACCGTTGGGAGTCGAACCCGAGTTAACTGTGCACTAGTGTATTACCACACTGTGCTACCACAAGGCCCCAGATATGTGGAACCCAGATCATACATATTATGTTAGGTAACTTACACCAGGGCCAGAAAAATCTCCAAAAATTTGCAAACAATAAAATGTCTAAAAAAAAACCAAAAAATGTCAAAACAAAAATTTTATATGCCCGAAACGTATCACTACATTTTTTTTGTTCTATTCATAATTTTTGTACTTTATCAATTAACATCGAGACAAATTAAATGGATGAGATTTCTTATTATGCAAATTAACTCTTCTAGGATAGAAACCATGCGGATATTATTAGAGTCGTCAAGGTATCCTAATACGGATACATTTCTAGGTTGAAGAAAATTTCTTATATCTATTATTAAAGTAAACGAGATTGGAAAAAAAGGGGGGGGGGCAAATGAACAGGAGCTTGACAAATGCCGATAAGTTGTGAGCTGCAAGAAGTCTGGCAAGATGGCAGCCAAATCTAGTATTCCCACAGGACTTTTTGAAAATCCTCAAATACATGTGGAGATGGAGTTTTTACCTTTTCCACTATTATTGGGGTTCACTATTAAGTTTACACTATTGTTGAAGAATCGAGATTGTCGCTAGGACATCGATAAAATCACTGAAATAGAAGTGGAAATTTATTTTTAATTTAAAAAACTTAAAAAAAAACAAAAAACCAGAGATTTGTTAAAAGCTTACATTTTTTAAAGCGTTACAAGTTTTCGATTTTTTATACGCCCAGTCGGGCATGTGGTAAAAAAAAAACCAAACATGCCTGGATGAAATTTGTACATGCCCCGGGCATGTTGGGCGATAGATTTTTCTGGTCCTGACTTATACACTTTCCCTTGCAATTTCAACTGTAGTTTTATCAAAACATAGTTTGAGAAATGCATATGACTCTCTAAAAGAAAGACATCTGCATTTTTTTTCAAGGTTTCAATTCATTTTTCTGCAAGATCTTCAACAAAATAGATTCAACCTTATTAAAATTCTTGAAAAAAAGTAGATTCCGTATATCATAATTGTTGAATAATTCCTGATGTATGAAAACTACTCACAATCCATAATTGACAATTAGAAAATACTCACATCAGCTTCAGATTTCAACAGTGCAGCAAGTACGGTAACAGCCTGAGGATTTAATTGCTCGGACTGTTCACAGACCTTTTTATATTCCGCTATTGCAGGATTCGACGGTAGCCCTAAAATAAATCAGAGAAATATAGCCAACATATACACAGATCACTGGTATCATCATATCACCCATTTCCGATGGATAGTATTGATAGCTATGATATTAGTAATAAACTAGTTGTGACATTAGTGATATACTAGTTTTGATACCAATAGTGCACCACTTACTACATTAATAAAGACACGGCTAGTTGTGCAGCAAAAAAGTATTGTAAGTAAGTAAACAATTAGTAACTAAAAGCTGATATTGGTAATACAGTAGTTGAGACAATAACTCCAAAACAGTCAACATTAGTAAACAAATAATTGTGATATTAGTGGTAAAAAGGTTGTAATAGAATTGTATATTTCGATACATCCACAACTTCTGATTTGAGTAAGGAAAAAAAAAGTAACAATGTATTACGCTGGATTTGAACTGGTGATTCTTAGTTCCTTTGACCGACATAATGACAACAAAGCTATTAAAACTAGCCATGCATGGTTTCCCATTTGTATTGCCACTTCTTATAATGAGCCCTCCATCACTAAATCGCAGATATAATAGCTTAGTAGTTATAATATTAGCACAACACCCCATGAGTTCATGGTTCGAATCCACTGTTTTGTGACCACTTTTCATTTTTACAGAGTTAGCATTCATTTTAATAACTTTTATCAGCATTTTTATGTTTCAAGGCTGTTCACAATAGGTCATTCGGGATGAAATCAACGAATCAACATGACCTTAAAGTCACACAATGTTTACAGATGACCAAGCATGTTGGGAATTGGACCCAGTCCAAAGTTTATTTTTGAGTTGTTTTTTTTTGTGGTTTTACGGCTCAAAGACTACAATGGTCATGCTGCGCCGGGACCTACTGTTTTCCGAGGAATCCGAACCTCTTATGGCCTAGGGAACCAAACCCCGGACTACGGTGAGCAGTGCGATCTTTTTATGAGATCTCTGAGTAAGCGTTCTTAGTACACTGTTGGGAGTCGAACCCTGATTAACGGCGTAGGCGAACGCGTTACCACACTGCGCCACCGTAGGACCGTTTATTTTTGAGTTGTAAGGATAACTAAGCTTGTACCACACTAGAGATCAACAGTTTTTTCGGAGGTAATGCTGAGAGCGGTGGTTTTCAACCTTTTTATCCCATGGAACCAAATTCTTGTCACATGCCTAGCCACGGAACCAAATTCTTGTCACATGCCTAGTCATGGAACCAAATTCTTGTCACATGCCTAGGCATGGAACCAAATTTTTGTCACATATTTAGCCACGGACCCCCATTCTTGTGACATGCTTAGCCACGGAACCCTATTCTTGTGACATGACTAGCCACAGAACCCTATTCTTGTCACATGCCCAGCCACGGAATCCTATTGTCACATGCCTACCCACAAAAACCTTCTATAAACAGCATTTGAGGAAAACTAAAAGGATATCACTTATCATTTCTTGAACATAGAAATAAAGATAATCAATCAGTATTAAAAAAAGTTATGTAACAGCTTTTTTATTGTCACAAGCAGTGGTGGATCCATGGGGGGAGGGAATTAGGGAAATTTTCTCTCCAAAATCCATAAAAAAGTGGTGGAAATCGGTTATAACGAGTGCCAATTATAACGACCACCCACATAAAAAAAAGGTAGTATTTTTAAAAAAAACTTGCATTTCCTATTTTTCGTTTTAGTTGCTCGTTAAATCCAAGGTCCAAAAATACTTGTTGTATAAAATCGGTTAAATTGTATCGCACTTAATTATTATACCAAATGAAATCTGTATTTTCCTTGCCATATGCGGAGACTCACTAAATGCAGGCTGATTACAAGTGGGTCTCACTGTATTTTCATTCCCCCCCCCCCAGAATCCTTTCTAGATCTGCTTCTGGTCGCAAGGTATTGGTTATGGTTAACTCTAAGTGGGTTTGTCATATGGGGAAAATAATGGAATTTACACATTTTCTTAGAATTTTCAGCGTCATTGCATAAATTGTTTGTGGAACACCTGAAGGGTCGTTGCAGAGAATACTTTGAGAACCACAGGCTTAACAAATCAAACTCCAGAATACAGATAAATAGAAAACCACCAAGGGACTCCTTGAAGAGACCCTTTCCAACTTAACCCTTTAAGGACTTCAAGCACCCGGTGGGGCGGGGTGAGGAAATTGTTTTTAGCAACCGGAAATATAACCGGTAATGGCAAATAATTTCTTTATTGTAAAACTGGTGTTTTAGCACAATAGGGTGTATGTTGGGGGATACAGATATATTGTGCGCTATGCTGGTTTGCTGACTGACTCATGAAAGGAGATTAAGAACCAAAATCTTGCCTTTTGTATACCCGCCATTTATTTTAAAATTGGACCCAGACAAGTCACTGTCAGTTTGCGATTTTGAAATGCTATACAGGTGCCCTGTCTGCTATTGTATACAAGTGACTCAAAATCAGTAGGGGTAAGCAGAGCAGATCTAGACAAGTCCATTATTTTTGTGCCCAACACGAAGCCTGAAATATAACCATTTTTTCGGCTATACAAAATCCTTAAAGAGTTAAGGTAATGATAATGAAATAGCGTATACTGTAAAAGAATAGTTGCAACAAAAGTAAAAATACAATGGAGATATCAGTGATAAAAAACATATGACTACAGCTACTTATAAATAGATTATGACATATAAATACACACACTTATAAACTATATGCACGTATCAATACACATACCTATAAATGGAGCTATCCCTAAGTCCAACATTCTAAGGCCAATGTGTTTAGCATGGTTTCCGATTAGAGTTTTCTTTAATTCGACCCATATTCGTTCTCCCGATATTTCTAAGAAAAACGAAGAGAAATTTGACGATAAATGACGTTAGATGATTGTAACAAAACCTTTATTATTCCTTTCTTCCTTGGATGTACAGCACAATTCTACTTATCACGATTAACTGAGGCCGAAACACAGTCCTAGGTACAATGACACTATAAAGTGGGAAGCCGGTGATAACATTTTTATCAGCACGAGATCAGGCGATTTTCTAAATGATCCAGGTATGATTGTAATTCTATGGTAAGTGCAATAATTATATTTTTGGCTTACTTTCTAAACCTCCCATGTTAGCTTGTATGGCTTGAAGTATATCAGCATCATGATCATCAGGCTTGATGGCAATTCTTCCATAAAATCTATGTGTGAGGATAAATAAAACGACTAATCAATATTCACAATAATTAATAAATGGGAATAATTTGCTGCCATAGCAACATACATAAAATTTTACACACTAAAATTTTATTGGCGAATATGTGAAGTGATTTGACCATGCCTTAACTAATGAAATAACATTCAGACCCCAAAGCAAAATGTTCTGCAACAAGCCTTCAGCTGATCAAAAACGTTCTGCAGGAGATGCACGTGTGTGCATAAGAAGTGATGTGAGAGGCTTGGGAACATGGGTCTCTACCCATCCCAAAGTCTGTTTCCACCACGAACGAGCACCTATTCTTGGCGGAAACAGGCTTTGGGACGGGCAGAGCGCCATGTTCCCAAGCCTCTTTTTACATCACTTCTTAATGTGCCATGTCTAGAAACTTCCTGACAATGTGACACGTGTTTAGGATTGTGGCTTTTTGTATTTCAATGTAGGTGTTTGGGTCAATGTTGAGTATCTCCAAATTCGTCGCAAGCGTTTTTGGTACTATCCCTGTTGCTGAGATGACTAACGGGATGATGAGGATCTTTTCCATACCCCATATATCTCGTACTTCATGTCTGAGATCTTGGTACTTGGTGATTTTCGTTGTGTAGGTTGTCTGTATGTTATTGGTGTTGGGTACTGCTATGTCGATTAAGTACGTGGTCTTATTCGATTTATCGACGAGGGTTATGTCAGGACGGTTATGTGGGACTGTCTTGTCTGTTATGATTGCTCTATCCCAGTAAAGCTTGTGTGTTTCGTTCTCATGCACGGTCTCTGGCTCATATTTGTAGTACGGGCATTTTTCTGTCAGAAAGCCAGCATTCGCTGCCAATTTCTGGTGGACTATTTTCGCTACTTGATCGTGTCTATGTTTGTAGTCTGACTGCGCAAGGATCTTGCATCCTGCCATCACGTGTTGGATTGTCTCCGATGCCGCATGACAGTGTCTGCATTTGTCGCTTTCTATGTCTTTTCTCTGGATGAATTTCTGATTGTTCCTTGTTGCGATCACTTGGTCTTGGATGGCTAGCATGAATCCTTCTGTCTCTGGCTGGAGAGTGCCTTTGGCCAGCCAAGAATTTGATGCCTTTTTGTCAACGTGTGGTTGTTGCAGGTCATTGTAGTGCCTGCCATGTAATGGTTTTCCGGCCCAAGTTCTCAGTTTCTGTTCGTTGGCTGTTTCGAGGACACGCTCTTCGGTACTACACAGGTTTAGTGGCGTGTAATTTGCATCTGCTTGTATTATGGCTTGGATGAGTGGCGATCGGGGACTCTTCAACTGGAAGTATTGCCTCATGCTCTGGATCTGCTTGTCATGTAAGTCTTTGAGGTCCGCTTGTCCGCGTCCTCCTTCTTCCCGGGGTAGTGTTTGCCGTTGCAGGGTGTAGTTGTCCGGCTCTTCTCTGGATGGTTCTCATTTTCCGCTGGAGTTGTTCTAGTTCAGTGTTGGACCATTTGATGATCCCGAAGGAGTAGGTGAGCACTGGTACCGCATATGCGTTAATTGCTTGCGTGGTGTTCTTCCCGCTCAGTTTCGTCTTCACAATGCTTCTAAGTCTTTCTTGGAATGCTTGCGTGAGCTGGACCTTGACTTTCTTGTGCTCCTGCTGCCGTTTTTGCATTATCCCTAGGTATTTGTAGGTTTCGCCCTCGTCCAAGGTCTTCAGTAGTCTCCCGTCTTCGAGTTCGATGCCTGGTAAATCTTCTTTGCTATTCTTCTGTATTTTGCACTTATCGAGGCCGAATTCCATTCCTATGTCCTTGGAGAATGTCTCTGTTATACTGATGAGTTGTCGGAGTTGGGTGATTGTTGGCGCGTATAGCTTGATGTCATCTACGTACATGAGGTGGGAGAGTTTATGTAGGTTTCTCTTGTCTTTCTTCAGCATGTATCCGTATTTACTTGTGTTCAGCATCCTTGACAAGGGGTTTAACGCCAAGCAGAACCACTAAGGCCTTAATGCATCTACAACAATGCCTATAACAAAGCTGCCACCAAGAGTGTTAAAAATATTCTAAAGCGCATTCTACAAAAAATTCAATCAGATTACAGCTCCTTTATCATTTACAATAATCAGAAAGTTTTAAATTTCCTGGGCGACCAAAGAAACCAAATACAGTCTATTGATACATATGATTTTGAGATACTGTTCACCAGTATTCTATTAAATAATATGAATGAACTTCGTGATTATCTTTTCAATAACTGTAGTGATGTGATTTTTCAAAACAACATTCGTTGGAATGGCCTGTTCAACTATTGTGTTAATGACAGTGTTCTTTTCAACAAATAAAAGGCATTCCCGTGGGCTGCTCCTTCTCCACTTCTCTTGCAAATTTCTTTTTGCACTTCCATGAAGAAAAACATTTAAATCTCGGGATCACTGCATTCAGGTATGTTGATGACATCATTGTTTTCAACTGCCCCGAATTTCTCAAACTGGCTTCGATAATTTACCCTAACGCGTTAAAATTTAAAAAGAAAGACAATAGCAGCAATATTGCCGATTTCTTAGATCTGCATATCACCCTACAAGAAGACACTCATGCCGACATTACCATTTACGACAAATTGAACAACATGACTTCCCTTTCAGGGTCGTCATGTTGTCCAATTTCAACTCTAATATCAGCCTATGCGTTCAGCGAAATATATATGATTATCACGCAGATTTTAAGATTTAATAGAATTCGTAAAAAGGGTGCTGATTTTCACCTTGCTTTGGAATTACTTAAACAAAGGCTTGCTAATTAATAATCTCGTTCCAAAATACTTCTCAGAATCACTGATAAAAAACACTTTTGTCTCTCTAAAAAGGTCTCCCGTTTCCTTCAATTTTTAAACTCCTTTTGATTTTTAAAACTTTTTCTTGCATTTTTTAGCGTTTTTGGTCACAACTTGGCAATACTTCTTCATGTTGCCCACTCGTATTTCTTACTTCCGGTTTAGGCTTTGCTGTTTGACCGATATTGCAGTCATTACGAACAGGGCCGTAATGCACGGTTTCTTCTTCATTTTTCTTCAGTCTAATTCTAATTTGTTTTTAATTTGTATTTCTAGCAGATTGTCGGGAGGCATAGTTTTCCTTTTGGCCTATAGCTAGAAAACTATACAGAAACCACCTGTTACTTATGGAGCATTGTGGAGGCCTCCTTTGATAGCGTCTTCACACGCGTGTCCTGAAGTATTTTTCATTAATAGTCTTTAAACTCGGTTCGCTTTATTTTTATAAAATTTACGTTCCGTTTTTTTTAATCAATCAAAAAGGTTTTTGTTATTTAGTATAATGGTGTTTCATCAAAATTTCACGCTAGTCCACGTTGTTGGTCATATCTCAAGTCTACGAAAATTCTCGTCGGTCTTCTATATTCACTTCTGAGAAATAACACTTTGAATTTGTTTACATTCGAGCTTCTTTAGTTTTGGTTCAGGTTTGCAAAGTGTTTATTCTTGTTGAAAAAAAAAAGATTATGGTTACTTTTCTATGGTTCTGGTCCGAATTTTTCTCTGATTGAATGTCGAGAGACATGAGATAATAAATTTAGCATTGGCTAGGACTCAGACAGAAACATCCAATACTGAACTCATTAGGACAAGCGTCTCTCTTGAAAAGGTGCTGTCCTATAGGTTTCTCATATTTCATTTATTATTACACTCCTAAATTCTTTATTCCACTTTTGATTCATTGCTTTACAATTTTACTATATTGACATTTGCATTGCAGCAATATTTCATAGTTTTCGAAAAAGGTTTGTGTGTAAAATATTGTAAATATATTTATTGTTTGTATATGATTTGTTTTGCATTGCACTTAGGTATTTTTCGATTTGTGAATAACTTGTGGATATAGTTCTCGCAATGTTGGTTCTGATAGCTTGCAGAAAAATTGTTTCATGTGATGCTG
>QLNU02012999.1:0-16137 GCA_006491805.2 Dysdera silvatica | reverse complement strand
AATTCTGTTATAATTACTTTTATAATTCTGTTTCATCTACTTCAATTAACGGTCCAAATAAGAAGATTCTCCTAGCTTAAAGCAACGTAATATTATAAAAATAAGCATTTCACATTTGTGCGTACGACTGTTCCGGCTTATTTTCAAGCAACGCGTTTAACACCTTGGCTTATATGGAAATTTTGCTATCAAGGTCGGCAGACAGACCACAACTCTGACGTCACGAGCTCCCAGAATGCTTCAGTAGCAGGCCCCGTACACTATCGACTTAGCCCGCCCTACAAAAAACTTAGGCCCCCCCACACACACACACACACACATACACATTACCAGAACTCTGAAAATTACAAATGAGCGTTATATATTGAGCATGTGAGTAAGGGTCAGATGCGTCAACATTATGAAGCCCAAGTTCCATTGGTCCCCACCCCCACACACACACTCCAAAAAATATTTCAGGGGTCCGGGCCCCCTAAATTTATGAATAATAAATAATGAAATACAGAACACAGTTAAAGGTGAAAGACAACCTATAAAATATATTGTTATTGCTCTATTAAATACTTTTCCCTTTGCTGTAAAGCTATAACTAAATTTCATTTAGGAGGTAAAAATAAAAAGGGCTGTCCAAAAAAGTACTTGCCGTGTACTCCGCGTACTCTCAAGGTCTTAAAAAGGTTTTTGTATTTGCTGGTTTTTGGGAAACTTTCAACACAGTTCAGAATTTTGGGGGTGGGGGGGCGGGGGGGGGCTAGCCATTTAAAAAACAAACTGGAATAGAAACAAATTAGAAAAACACCCTGAATCCCCCAAAGCCTCAAAATAATATTCTGTGTATGACCAGTAGAGGAATGAAAAATAGATGAAATTATCGACTGCCACCTTGGGCCTTTAAAGGGGTTACCCGACCAGTCAAATGCCAGTCAGCGCGACGCGAAAAAAAGTCCAGTAACCCCGCCAATTTCAATGCTCTTTAATTGAACCAACACCACGCACTCTCAATAATTTTCTTTAGGACAGTCCTGAAAAAAAAGCCGCAACCTTTATTACACAAGCATACATGCCGTATCCTCATGGGGGAGTTTAGGAACCGGCCCCCCCCCCCGAAACTACCATGCTGTGATTGTATCGATACATGTTGTAAAAATGTTTTACCCCCCAAATAATTAAATCCTTGACACCGTCTTGCAAGCACTGGCTTGCAGCACGTCGTAATAGTTATTAAGCAATTGAAATTAATGAAAAAAAAATATTCATTGCCTTATATAAGTTAAGTAGATATATGGGAGTAAGGGCAAATCCATCCCTTTTCTGCTTGAGACTAGAAAATGATTAGGGTTGAGGTTACCTGTGCGCAGTGCCGGATCAGGATTTTTGTGGGCCCTAGGGCGAAAGGTAGAATGGACCCGACCGATGAATGATGCGACCCTCTAGGCAAGGGCCGATTATGACTATTAGGGGCTCCGGCCCAACTTGCATTGGGGGACCATCCTGACGCGCATATAACTATTGAATATAAATCTGAAAAATGTACGCACACCTATTCCCATCTAAAAACACAGGTAAGAATATGCTTTTTTATCCCACTTTCATGCTAACGTCATATGTGAAAGGGTGCACTTGCATAGCTAAAGTTGTGAAAGTTTTGGTAAAAGTAGCAAATAGTGTGTGGCATTGGTGTACCAATTTCGTGTTTTTGGAAACACTGTTTCTCACGCATATGACATTCCTGATCATTTGAAAAAAAGTACAATGCTACGGTTTTATTAAGATGTAAGTGGACAAAAGATAAAATTAGTTACGAAAAAATGTGCAACAAAAATAAAAAAAAATAGCACACCCTAAATCAAACAATATCCAAAATTTCAAAGCCTTTTATGATGAAAAATAGCCAAATTATAACTTAATTAAGCAGTAAAATTGCAAGGTCAGCAACAACGAAAAAAATAGTGTAGTTATTCTCAAAGCTGTAATTGTGGATAGCAGTTTGATTTTGCTAGATTCGTTTCGGATCGTAAATTCGAAGAAGGAACAAAATTGATTTTTTTGCATTAATTTACTATTTTATCATGTCAGATAAAATTGTCAAATAAAATGATGTGGGGGCCCTCTTTTCATAGGACCGGGACCCCGTAAGCCCTTGCCAGAATCTGGCCCTGCACACCAATGTGTCATTCATATTCTGCGTCTGATGATGGCTGTCCCACTGAACAGCCGAAAGCCTACCTCATATTTTTAATAAAAGTATTTACCTGCTTTACGTTGTTTTGAACATTTTCATTCGTATTACTTCATCAAACGGTGGCATCTTCTCTTTACTTCTACATTCTTCGGTTGGTCGCAAAAATCTGGTTTGAATATATTTTTAACATACGCATATCGCAAAAAAATTAAAGACGAGTGGGTGTTACAACATCATGTAGCCTACAATGGAGTTCGTAGAGCGCGGGGGTGTAGCTCAGTGGTAGAGCGTTCGCTTTGCATGTGAAAGGCCCGGGATTCGGTCCCCCCGCGCTTCCAGATTGGCGCTGCTTTCTTTTTTTTAATTATTAAATAATGTAACTAACTAATGGTGTATAATTAAAATCAGAAAAGAAGGAACTTCTGGAATAAAAATCGGCTCACTATACACACGATTAAAAAATAAATAAATACATTAACACAATAAGAACAGTTGTAACAAATAAATTTAATTCAATTTTAAAACATTTTTGGATAGACGTCCATTGAGAAACGTTGTAAATAACCATATTTTTTAATCGCATTTTTATCGTTATTTAAGGATTTTTTTATATCAGTCCTTTATAAAATGAAGATTTTCCCGAAATAAAGTACCCACATATTCATTAATTTGAATACTATAACTTAGTTTTGTAGGCTTACTCCGGTTTCACACCTGAATTATTGCTCAGATCATAATATGCTCATTCGACATAAGCTTATTTATACGATGAACTGCGCAATGCTACATGCTATTTGCTTCCATATGCTCCAATGTCGCGTTGGTACCCGTAATTTGGCATGGGATCTATGGCTTAACAAACCTCCAAATAAATTACGTTTACGTAGGTCTTAATAACGGGATAAGTAATGTTTTGTTATATAATTTTTTTCATGTAAGAATTATTTAGAAATTAAAAATGCTTAATTAATCCAAAAATATTATAACTGCGAAGACCCACTATATATTAACGAGTATGGAAACTATTCCATAAAAAAAAAAAAAAAATGTCTCCTTACAGCCACACCCACCTTACAGCCACATACCACCCCTTGCAACCACACACCCACCATATTTACAATTTTTTCTTTCTTTTGAAGTAGAATGTCAGACTCCTTACCTATTTGTTGGCTATAAATTAAATTTCGTTTTTTGTTGCAGAGACGTAATGTTTTATATTAATTTCCTGCTTTCTTTTACATACGGAAATTTTACACTATTTGAAATTGTTACCGGTAAAGTTATTTTTTAATATGAAAAATACTTTAATTTTCGTATAATGTTTTTCGAAGTTTAAATAAATCAATGCAACTTGTGAAGTATTTCTGGAGACCCCCGATGGCGCCAGGCCCTGGGCGGTCGCCCATTTCGCCTTACCCTGGATCCGTCCCTGTCTGAAAATTCCTCTCATTCACAAATATTTTCATGTTTTAAAAAAATACGCGACTTGATCTCTGACATGTGCCACTTTTTTATTGTGCTTGTAAGGAATTTTGGATTTACAGGGTTTGTCCCAGAAGTTCCCGGAATGATTTTTTGTAGTTGGCAACGCTGCCAGACAGGGCGGAGCTTCGGGCGGAGACGTTGGTGAGGGATCTGAGCTTGGAAACGAGACCGGTATCAGTCGCCTGCGGGCAGTTCTAGAGGCAGGGTCACGCTCCGCGCAGAGGTATCTACTGCACCCTCGTCTATCAAAAAATGGACCAGTTTTTGGAGCAGCGTTATGCAATCAAATTTTGTGTGAAACTGGGTAAAAACGGGGCGGAGACGCTCGAAATGCTTCGGAAAGCCTACGGTGACGGGGCGATGAAAAAAGCCAAACTTTCATGTGGCACAAGCGGTTCCGGGAAGGTCGGGAGTCCGTCAACGACGACGACCGCTCGGACGTATTCGGTTGTATTCGGGGGTTGCGGGGGTTATCAGAACACCACTGGTGGGGGGACGCCTTCTCGGGGAGAGCTGATCGACGGAATTTTACGGTAAATAAATTGCAATTTAAAAAAAAATCTGCCGCCTTTTGCGCCCCATTAAATTTGGCACCCTTACCAAGTGCCAAACGCGCCCATTCATAAATACGGCACTGCCTAATAGATAACGTTAAACAAAAAACTAACGCAGAAAATTTTAGCGTTATAAAACGTATGGTGAATAATTAGGTAAGTGTGATTAAATACCACACGAAAATTAGGTAAGTATGGTGAATAACTGGGTAAGTTCTGATGAACAATCCGGTAAGTATAGGAAAATCGTAAAAGGGTTTCAGCAAATTAATTAATTGTCAAACCATTAAATTTAGAAAGTTATTTAAGTCACATCAATGTCCACCAAATTTATTTTTCTCAAAAACTGTAATTACGGGGAAAGTTCAAAAGTAAAGAAGTGCTGCCCGGAAAAGTTGCGATTCTAGACTTCACCACTTGCTCCCTGTGGCCACAGATATAATTATAGAACCGTTCTTTCTTTTTTTTTTAGTTCATTCATTCGTTAATTCTATTTTTATCTCATATTTTACTTTTTCACTCATCGCTTTTCCTTTTGTTATTCCACGGACCGAATAAATGATTCTCGGAACAGGAAAAAATAGTTATAAATAGATGTCAAAAACGAATCTGAGAATTTCGATAATGGCGTATACAACCATGATGGTGAAGACAAAGGAATAATACATAAGAATGAGAATATGAGAAGAAGATGAACGAAGGTGGAACAAAAGACCATAATGCTGTTTCTGAAATCTCGGGAAACCATATCCGATTCGATCGAGCACTTTGCAGGTATCAAATTTTATTTGGCAAAATACGCTTTTCACTGTTGCCTGGTTACCGCATGAAATTTTCAACAAAGAACAAATAGCTTACGCCATTGTTCGTTATTTCAGTTCATGAACAATGGATGACTCTCAAAATGAAATTTAAAACTTTGTGCGTGTACCCGATTCTTGTTTCGTGGATCTGGTAGAGTATTACAGGGTTTGTCCCAGAAGTTCCCGGAATGATTTTTTGTAGTTGGCAACGCTGGCTGACGGGGCGGAGCTTCGAGCGGAGAAGTTGGTGGGGGATCTGAGCTTGGAAACGAGACCGGTATCAGTCGCCTGCGGGCAGTTGTTGAGGCAGGGTCACGTTCCGCGCAGAGGTATCTACTGTACCCTCGTCGATCAAAAAATGGACCAGTTTTTGGAGCAGCGTTATACAATCAAATTTTGTGTGAAACTGGGTCAAAACGGGGCGAAGACGCTCGAAATGCTTTGGAAAGCCTACGGTGACGGGGCGATGAAAAAAAGCCAAACTTTCATGTGGCACAAGTGGTTCCGGGAGTCCGTCAACGACGACGACTGCTCTGGACGCCCGCCGACATCACAAACGGACGACTCGGTGCAAAAAGTGCTTCAAGTTTTTGACAATGACCGACGATCAAGTGTTCGGGTGATTGCAGAGGAGTGTGGAATACCCAAAACAATCGTTCATCGTATTTTAACGGAGGATCTTCAAATAAAGAAAGTCTGCTCGAAAATGGTGCCAAAAGTCCTGACGAGTGAGATGAATGAGCAGCGTTTGTTGAAGTGCCAGGAATTGCATGAACGCTACGAAACGGTTGGCAACGGTGCATCGAAGCAGGGGGAGAATACTTTGAAAAGTTCTGAAAAGATTGTAAACTGATATTGAATAAATGATTTTTAAAAAAATCATTCCGAGAACTTTTGGGACAAACCCTGTATATGCCCATAAACTAATTATATACATTCATAAATAATATTAATATATTAAATAAATAGTTCTAATAATAAGTCCCAAAAATCGACTAAGTTCAGTACTTAAATTTAGCGGGTTTTAATGACCGTTGAATTTGTAATTGTACCATGCAATACCATAAAAGCTTTTAACTATCTCAGCATTATTGTGCACCAGTTGCACCGTTACGGCGTCTTATGGCGTCTGTCTTCCTCACTGTGGATGAGTCTTCTAGCAGGACCACGCACCGTATCACAAAGTCGAAATTGTACTACAATGGTTCAAAGAACATGAGGATGAATTCCAGGTGATCTTAAACCTATATTGGATATTTGGGATGTCATGCAAAGGCAGCTCAGAGCTCAAAACCCACCGCCTCAGAATATCCTAGAATTACGTGATCGCTGATTGTACCATTTGTCTCAGGATCGCTATCATTGTCTCAGGATAGTACCATTTAGTATCATTTGTCTTAGGATACATACCATCTCAGGAGTACCATCTGTCTCAAGACACCTACCAACACTTGTAACGTCCATGCCAAGGCGGATTACAACTGCTTTGCATATCAAAAATGGAGAAACACGCTATTAAGCAGGTAGTCCTAATGTTTGGCTCTTCAGCATTTGGAGGCCTTCGAAACTCTCAGAATTTCTAATATTCGTTAGCTTCAAATATAAGTTCATTATTTTTAAAATGCAAATTTGTTAATTGGAGGTGTAAATTTGTAAATTGGAGGTGTAAATTTGTAAATTGGAGGTGTAAATTTGTGAATTGGAGGTGTAAATTTGTAAATTGGAAATGTAAATTTAACTGGAGGTGTAAATTTGTAAATTGAAAATGTAACTTTGTTAATTTTAAATGTAAGTTCGTGAATTTTAAATAAAAATCTGTGAATTTTAGGTGTAGCTTTATTAATTTTAAGTGCATTTTTGTATGTTGAATTAAACTCTTTTAATTTTAAAGAAAATTTTGGAAATTTGAACGTAAATTTGATAATTTGTTTATTAATAAAAATGCCAATTTGATTATTTTGTCAATTCTGAACGAGTACTACTGCTACTAGCAGAGCAGCCCCTAAAGTATCATTTTTAATATTCAGTAATTATAACGAAAAAATTTAGCGGGCCGCTATCTCACCAATGTTCTGAGAAGCACTACTTTATAGATAATATTAATTGAGGGAGTAATTAATAATCTTGCTAAAAACGAGCACGAAGAAGGCATTTTTGACAAAAACTTTATAATCGATATCAGGGGGTGGGGAACCTACGGCTTTATGGCCACAAACAGCCTTCAAGGCCTTTAGGTGCGGCCTGTTGACATAATTAAAACTTTGCAGAAAAATACTTTCATTTTATTAATATCATTCTGTTCGCGTTTTTTATTTGTATTATAATCTTAAAATGAACCTAAATAAAGTAAAAAAGAGTAGAAGATATAACAAAATAATCTTCTTTGGCTGACTGACACAATTAAAATACATGCGGCCTTCGTATATTACAGTTAACTCAATGCGGCCTTCTAACATTAACAGCTAATTTAACGCGGCCTTCCAACATGAAAAGGTTCCCCACCTCTAATTTATATAAACTAAATCCAATATATAATCTATTAAAAACGAAAGTTTCGTACTATTATTTATTTTTATTTTTGGGGGGAAGCAAACATGAGGCATTTGTTTTGAGTAAATCTTAAGGTTTGATAAAACAAAAATTTTTTTTGGAAAAAAAAAAAAAAACCCACCCTGGAGGTGCGGGGTATCGAACCCCGGACCTTTCACATGCAAAGCGAACGCTCTACCACTGAGCTACACCCCCATGCTCTTAACAGTCTTTCGTAAGCCATATAAAAGTAGTTTAACTTTTGTTTCATTTTACATTTTAAATGTTGTTATAAACCTATACCGAATATCTCACATATTACAACTCTGGGCAAAGAATGCAAAATGATAAGTCGTAAAATTTATCGATTTGGGAACATAACTGAATATTAAACTTTTGACCTATTAATTGATAAATTAAATATGTTACAACAGTCATTAAAGGTGACGAAACTATGGTGACTCCCTATTTCTCGGGAATGACAACGGCTATTACTTCTAGCTAGCTAGCTAGCTAGGGAGGTAGGAAAGAAGGAACCAGTCATTGGAGTAACGCTCTGCTGTAACGCCGTTACTTGGTAACAGTTACTTTTTCTGGGTAACGCTGAGTAACGCCTTAGATTTTTAAGAAAATAACTTAGTTACTTTTTAGTGGTAACGGATTGACGGAAAATTCCGTTATATCTGCGTTATTTCACCTTTTTCTTGCGCAATCCCCTCCCTACTTAGGGCTACCCTTTAAGTCCATACAACATGCTGCTTATCTCAGACAAGGTTCGTGTTATGTTTTAAAGAGCAAATTTAAGGACTTTTTAAGAACCTAAAACAAAAAATTAAGGACCCACAAAACACCTAATTTAGGGTCCTTGATATCACCATTTTGCAACTTCTCAAACTGAGGTTCTTGCAAACATGGGCGCCGTTAGCAGCGAGGGGACAGAAGGGACCCGTGCCCCTCCAATTTCAAACAAAATACCTATATATTGTCCCTCCCAATATTTTTATGCCGTCGGCGTCAATGCTTGAAAATGTGGCACAGAAAATTTAGCGTTCTTGCCATCGTCGATCGGTCTATGATGAATACTGTGATCAGACGAAATTATCACATGGTTTCCGGCGGGTTCATTGAGTTGAGAGGGGAGAATTGAAACGAGGTTAGGGGTGAAAGATTTCCTCCACGATTTTTTTTCCGGTCATGTTCGACGAGGAAAGATTGGTGGGATAAAAATAAGGAGTTTTAAGGACCTGGCGTAAAATTAAGGAGTTTTTAAGGACCGTACAAACACTGTCAGAGCAGAGTCGGATTAAGACTTTATGGGGCTCTAGATAAATTTTTGCGGGTCCATTGTAGCATAAATTAAGCCTATATAATTACAGTAGGACCCGTATATAATGAGGATCTTAGGACCTAAGGAAATGCTGGCTATATCAGTTCTGGAATTTAAATTTTAAACTTTGAAAATGAAATCGGTACAGGTAGCATATTTGCATACTACATACAAAAAATTCGAAAATTCTCTCCGAAAATATTGCCCTGATGATTGGGTCCGATTGGCAGCGATTTTGAAATAGCGTTGAATTATCAGCGCGCCGTGCCCCTAAAAAACAGCGGACCCTAGAAATTGCTCTTGTTTGTTTATTGCGATAATCCGGCCTTGTCTCAGAGCCTGCATAAACCCTATTAGTTTGCCTAATTTAATTAACAAATAACTGTTTAATTAACAAACCTGCTCTCCTAACAATACAGCATTTCAAATGTCACTATTTAAGTGCCAATGGATAATGACAACTTTTCCTCATTCACCAGAATTGAAACAGACATTCACCGTACGTCCACAAAAGATGAAGAAGTACGTCTATTTTTTCAACTGACAACACTAATTTTTCGGTATTACATGAGTTTAGTAGCCTGAAAGGGTTAGTTATTAAGTATAATATCGGACTGCAACAGGTGTTTCCACTGAGTGGGTATTTAGTGTAGGTGGATTAGTTCCTTCTACAGATAGAGGAAGACATGGGAAGATAGAACATAGGAAGAGAAGACATGCAGGATGATCAAAACTTTCAGATGCAGCTACATTTAAAGCTTAATAAAAAATTTTTTGAGTAATTGCAGTGTTTTATTTATATGCACATGTTTCTTTAATCGTTATTCTCCCTTAAAAAAAAGGGGAAGAATGACTAAATTACAAAAATTTATTGTTGGCACTTATGACTAAATTGAAAAAAATTATTGTTAGCACTTGGAACTTCGAAAAAGAAACTATTTGGGTTACTATAAAAGCAACTGCAATCAGTTACTGAAAATGCATGTAACTGTTAATATAACACAGTTACTTTAGAAATATAGTAACTGTTAATATAACACAGTTACTTTAGAAATATAGTAACTGCAAATGTAATGTAGTTTTATTTAAGAAGTAACTGACCATTGACTGGAAGGAAATATGCCCCAGCCTGGAATCAAATCAACAATTTTCGAGTGTATAATAAATGCAGTCGAAACTGCATAACTGCACACTCCCCGCAATTACGCGGTTTGTGTACTTAAAAGGAACTTCTTTAAAATAATATGCGTGACGCACACGCAGAATAAACAGAATAAAGTTCGTAGAACTTTACCTCTGTTTTAATAGATTGCAGCATGTTCCAATTTCAAAGTTTTTAAATTATGTACAGTACAATGATTATAAGGTGCCACTTTTTTATTCATAAAGACAAAGAGTACAGTGACGTTTACGTTTGCTTTTTAAAGAATTTAAATTCTTCAACTTTTAATAAAATTCTTTGAACAGGGACGTTTTCTCTCATCGCCTGGTATAGCTAAAGTAAAATCGTTATAGGCATGAACTTAAATACAGTAAAACCTCGATTATCCGGCAGACACGGGACCAGGGCCTTGACAAATAATTGAAAAGACGGTCAAGCGAGGAAGGGGAAATTTATAGTATATTTTTATTAAAATTATACATTTAACAAAAATTACATTATGAAACTTGCTAAAGGCACAAACGAAATTTATTTGAATCAAGGGAACATGCATTTAATGAAACATGAATATAAAATATTATATACGCGTGTGTGAAAAAATATTGTTGTTGGTTGAAAAACGCTTTTTTAAAAAAAAAACAAAAAAACATACTGTCTGCTTTTTTGTCTGCCATGTCCAGTACTCTTCGAAGCAGTGATAGCTGAATAGCATTTGCTTCAATCCACTGTGCAAACCAGTCAATGCACTTGGAAAGCATACATTCTTCTTCAGCATGGGTGATGGTTTTTGTAGGTTCTCCAGTTTCCTGCGCACTTTCATCGTTTTCTTTAGAACCATTGGGGTTTTAATACTTGCTGAATGAGTTCGCCGTCACTTAGGAACTCAAACACTGCTTCAAATTTGTCAATGCTCACCCATTCAACAACATCATTAATTTCAACGTTTTTTTCCTGCGAGTAGGGCCTCACACACATCAACTTTTTGATATTAACGGCAAGGAGAGAAATTGACGCCGACGTTAAGTGAAAAAGACGGTAAATCGAGAGACGGATATTCGAGGTTCCACTGTATACGTTTGTTTGTTTGGATTTTTTATGGCGCAAGAGCATCTGGGCTATACTGCGCCAGCACCCACTGTATACGTAACAAGAAAGGACGTTTTCTGGTCAGCGCACAACTCTCAATGAACGAAATTGGGAAAATACGTAATACAAAAGGGTCACGTGACTCACAGACTATGCGACTCACAGAATTCAGATATAAATAAGTAAGGGTTATTTCCGTTGTATGGGTGCGCCGCGACACTTTTTGTGGAAACACGAGGGCGGTTACTTGAACCTTTTTTTATGTAGTTATCAGGTTAAAATACCATAATAAAACACCAGTTTAATTTAAGAAATACTTGGACTTATGCGGTTTATGCAGTTACAGATATGCAGTTAAGCGAGTTTTAATAACATTGAAATGATCGGAATTTTTTATAGGTTTTTATAAATTAATCTTAATTATTTATAATTTTCTATCTTAGACAATTAATATTAATTGCATAAATAAGCATTTTAACTGTTAGAATAGCTTTACTTTTTAATCACGGACTTTTGACACGCTAGGTTCAAAAAACGTCCTAGAAACGTTTCTACAAACGTCCCACTGCGCGCCGGCTGGTCCTTGCGCCGTATTTAAGGCTCCTAGAAAAGAGAGAGAGAGAGATGGAGCATAGTCGCCATTTTCCTGCCATCATATCACGTGATCCCATTCACTGCTGTGTTAAAGTTGAGGGATTTAAAAGTGTCTTATTTTTAATAAAATAAGGTGAAATGGGTGGATGTTCCGCTGAGAATTGTTCTAATCATTCGAAGAATGATTTACGTTTGGATACTTGGCCGTCACGTACAGTGTGAGTTTGTTTTGATTATTTGTATTATAATTTTACATTAATCGAAAACTAAGCTAGGGTTGCAAATTGTATTTATTGGCGACATCTTAAAATTTGCGCCAATCTTTACTTTCGTCGGGTAATCGCGAAGTGTTCATTATTTTTATGCCAAAATAGCGATCATTGAATCAAAGCGAAAAACCTTTGTCGCCAAGATAAATGAAACCGGAAGTGTGCAGGAAAATGGCGGCTGATGCGCCGGCCTACATTTCTAGGGGCTCTAGCCGTATTGCGGCAAAAACGCAACTGATGTCACAAACCTCCGTCGTCTTTGGATACAGTGGTGTCGTGAAAGAAATATGAAAGGTCGTAGTGGGAAGTGGGATTATTGGCAGATCTGGGGCTGGGGGCGATGGGCCGCAATGCAGCTATCAGTAGAAGCCCTGAATTTATCTTTTTAAAAAAATTCATATTAGTGGTCCGCGGGATTTAAAAGTATGAATTTCGTGGTCTGTAAGGTCCGAAAGGTTGGCGATCGCTGTCCTAGGATATTATTCAGACACTCGCCAAATTGAATGCCGATGGCCGTTATTCGCCAAAAATTATTGCTTTCCCAAGCCGTCCAATTCTTGCAGCTTCTAGTGATTTGCGCACGTGCTTGCATGCTTATGCCCTCTGCTTTATTTGAATTTGACATAAAACGTTCTGGAGGAGGTTTTGGGGTTATATCGAAAAAGTTTTAAGAAGTTACATGAAGAAAAGTTCTAATAACATTAATAAAGGATTAACTAATTATAAGGCTCTATAAAACTTTCATATTTAATCTGAGATCATCTCTCTCTCTCTCTCTATCTCACACTCACACATATACGCGCGCACACACTACTCAATTGATATGTTTTCTCATCAATATGTTATACTTAGCGTGTACAGGCACATTGCTGTTAATGTTTTTAATGAAAACTGGAAATTTTCATAAAATTCTGAATCAACCTATTACTTGAGCTGATACAAATTTTCTGCCCAGGTTTTATTAAGAGCCGATAAAACCGATTTAGTACTCTAGAAAATTTTCGGAAATCGATAATTCGAAATCAGCAACGATATACTGATGTCGTTAATCAATAATTTTTCAAAAATATCGATATTTCTCTTATAGATGATCCACGGAATCCGTTTGATTGTTTTTTATGGATCAAATAAAATATTTTCCCTCTCTTTCAAATTTAAAGCTATCAAATTCATTGGTTTATTTTACAATCTTAATGAAGAATCATTAAGCAATAATTAATCAATTCATAGTCAGAGAATAAATTCAATAAATTTTCGTTAAACGTTCTGAAATTATTAACAAATTTAATTAAATTTGAATAACGTTCAAAAGTTAAAACGATAATTGCGCAAGGGAGTGAAAATGGTAAAAGACAGATTCAATGGGGGAAAAGGGAAAAAAATTAGATTAATGAAGAGGCGAACACATTTTTAGATAATTAAAAATTGCCGAAATATAAATAAAAACGAGGAGAAACGGTAATTTATATGAAGCCTTATAAAGAGAAAGTGGGTTTTTTTTTCAAAATTATTAAATAATTCAAAATATATTAAATTTCCTCCTCTAATGTGGTTTCCTTCAATTTTAACTTGTTAAGATGATCTCATTACAGATATTAATAAATACATTAATTCGTTTCTCCATTGGGAACTATATTACCCTATGTTTAATGGACCTCTCGCTATAAAAATTTGAAGTGCTTTCGCAACAGAAAGACAGTCTAAATTTATATGATTTTGTGCAGATACAAAGAACGAATTTAAAGGTAAATTTCATTCAACTACTAACTAAAACTTGATAGAAATTGAATCGTTTAAAAAAAATGAAAGTTAATGATGCATATAATTTGTTCTCGGTTGATTATTTTCCTTTATCTCAATCTTGGTAATGTCCATCTCTCATTGTTTATGAATTTCATGTTTGGTTATCTTCCAAAAAAAAAAAAAATTCTTGTGTGGATGAAACTGATTCGTGCGGTTTAGTTAGCGAAACGATCGATTCAAATAAGAGTGGTTTTTTTTTCGATTGTATCGTTGTTCATTTTCAACGTTTCGCACTTTTTCTACCAGTTGAGTCCGTCTTGTTGATGAGTCCAACTTTTAGTCAATATTTATTCGTGTTTCATCTATCTGTTCCTAAGACTTGGTATAATCTACCTCTAATTATCTCCCTTTGTCCTGATTTTTTTTCCCTCCCTTCCTTTGTACGGCGCCCATAAATTTCTAAACAGTAATTAGAAACACTCTCCTTTGCTACATGTGAAAAACAAAAATTACAAGAGTATTTGTCTGTCTGAATCCATCCATCCATCCCTCCAACCAACCATCCATCCATCCATCCATCCATCCATCCATCCATCCATCCATATGATGACACGAGTCGCGACCTCATTCAATTGTTATCTGCAGAAAGGCTAATGCAAGTAACGCCCACTTAAATTTTAGTGGGCGTTCCATACACCCTCGATGCAAATTTTTGATAAAGGCTTAGCAGAAAAAAAGCTCATTGTGTGGCAAATAAAGAGTAGGCGCTAAGCTTGTTTCCAGCAATAAATATAGTAAACGTGGGCGAGGAACAACATCAGATCGATGAAGGGGGCACTAAATTTGATCAACGTTGCCAAATAAAATGCAGTGATCTCTCACTTACAAGTCGACGCAAAGGGACCGACCAAAAACAACGAATAAACGAGACGGACGCGAAAGTGAGAGTAAGTCGCCAAAATTAAGTTTAGAATGCAATATCGCATGAGAATAACAAGCCGAATAAAAAAATAAAGATCAAAGGTTGGATCTGTTTAGTTAAATTTAGAAAGTAAAAGCTTAAATATCTTCGGAATGTAGAGCGATCTCAAAAATGTATTTAAGTCTAAAATTAGAAATCCATCCTCTCTGCCGTTGCCTTTAACATTTAAAAAAGGTTTTCAAGTGCACAATAAGCATGCACAACTATCGAAATAACAATATGCGCCATTTGAGCATTAACATGATTAGGTGGAGGTGACTTCAAGGGCAGTTAGGACACTACATTTAATGCATCTTTATGAATTGACTAAGATTCTCTTGTTTTCGAAAAGTCAAAAGATCTATTTTAAAATGATTTTCGGTATCTATCATTGTTATTGCCATCTTATGAATTTCGGTGGTTATTTTTGGACCATTCTTCAATTAATCGTCTTTCATCTTCTTTTCAATTCTGAGAAAATGAGCCATGGATGGCCTCTGTTGAAATCGTAAACACGTGTAATCCTCTGAATTACACATGAAAGGCGAAGATTCCATTTTTCAATAGAAATATGGCGAAAATGGGGAGTAAATAGAGAGAGGAAGGGAGGTGGGGAGAGATCGCCATTTTGATACAGGATGTTTTTGGAAAGAAGTGTTTGGTATAAGGGATTATTAGGAAAACTGGAAAATGAAAATTTCCATGAAATGTTTACGTAACGTGACTGAAAGGTGCCTTTCAAACCAAGAAGCAAAAATAAAAACCAAGCTACATTATTTCGCCATACTTTTGGCAAGGACCAATGAAATTCGATGTGCAATCTCTGGAGGAGGGAGAGGGGAGGGATTTACTATCTCGTCTTTGCCCTTTCGCCCACCGGGACCAGAAGCCCTGGGTTTAACAATTTCAGTAGCATCTATTAAATCCTCTAGCACTTAATCATTGAAGGGAGGGGGGGTTAGTTTGGAGAGACGAATTTACAGAAGAGATACTTCAGTTTGGAGAGACGAATTTATAGAAGAGAGGCTTTTAGTTTGGAGGGACGAATTTACAGAAGGGAGGCTTAAAACTACGAATTTGTATCAGTTGCGACATAGCGGTTAGCAGCCCCCCCCCCCAGGGGGGTTCGTGACGCAGTTTGCGTCATGAAATTTTTTGGAGGCGTTTTTTAAACATTTGGGGGAGGGGATTTTTTGCCGCAAAAAATATAAAATCTAGCGGTTTTTATTTATTTATATTAGTAATATATTAAATTATTTTTACTAGATTTGATATTAAAAATATCAAATCTAACGGTTTTTATTTGGGAAAGGCAGGGTTTTACCAACCGCCTAGCGGGTTTTTAATGGTATAAGTTGGCAACACTGCGACTCGCTGGCTTTGTAAAAAAAACTTCATATTTTAACATGTTTGTGTAACATACCATTGAAATGTTAATGTTA
>QLNU02012988.1:12156-26637 GCA_006491805.2 Dysdera silvatica | reverse complement strand
TCCAACTGCGCAATCAAATAATCATCTCCTCGAAAATCATTCGACAGACAGATAGACAGTGGCAGGATAGAGTCGGATAGAGCCGGGAGGCCACGCCCCCCCCCCAAAATATAATAGGACTTTATTATATTGCTTATATGCACTGGAGACCCTGGCGGCACCCGTATACATAGGAATTTGTGCCCCCAAAATTTTTATGTCTAGAACCGCTGAGATAGATAGATAGTCATTAAATGTTGTGATAACAAATATTAAATTACTTACGTATCTTTATATTAAGTTATTTGATACCACATCGCAGCAAGGGCTGATCTAGAGGGGACAATACCGTATCCAGGATTTAGTTTCGAGGGGTCCAAAATTTCCAGCATGTATCGGTAATGACAGAAAGAATGTAAAGGCCGTAGCCAAGTCCACATTAAAAAATTTAGTTTCGGGTGGGGGTATCGTTCTAAACCCCTCTGGACTCTGGTGGACATGAGAGGGAGGATCCATGCACCCCGCTCCGAGAATAACTAATTCACATTTGTTAACCACGTTCTATATTGGTTCTGTCTCTTGCCCCACTTTCTCGCGCGAAAGGCAACTAGGGCGTTGTTGCGCCACGACTTAAAAGCATCAGTCTTTTTTTTTCACAATTTTTTACATTTTATTTTAAAAAATTTGCCATTTGTTGCTATAGCCGGAATCAAAGGCTTTATTCGCTAAAAATGATTAAACTGTACTGCGCTCAGTGGAGTAGCTAAATATTTTACCGCCCGGAGCGAATGACTGTCATTGCCGTCATTGTTGCGCCCATTGTTTTTTGAAGGCTAATTGCCGCCCCGAATTGTGGCGCCCAGGGAGACTTCCCCTTCCCCCCCCCCGTCCCCCCCAATTTCTCTACTGACTGCGCTTAACCATTACGCCAAACAAGATTAGTATTTTTCATGCTAAATCCGGATTCGTTATAAGCGAGTCCTATATTTCAGTATATTTGAACCATTGCATTCTATTTTTTAATTATCGCTGTTTTGGTGGAACACCAAGGGCGGAAACAGAGGGGAGGTCACAGGGGTCATGACACCCTCAAATATATTTTTTCACTGTAAAAAATTCCAACTTTCATGATAAATGAAGGGTGTTATTCCAAGACCATGGCAAATTCTGTCCTTAACCCCCTTCTTCCAAACAGAAGTCTGTATCCGCCCCTGCCGAACACTATATGAATACCACTGCTTTACGAAGAGTTTTGGTTGGACATTTGTAACGCTAGACAGGAAATGACGGAAACGCCGTTTTTTTCTTTTCTCGGGAAATCATTAAGGTGAGGGAAGACATTTTCGACCCTTGTTTGCTTGCTTTCTCACCCAAATGCTTTTTTTCAATATTTAGCTCTACGTTGACGCAGAGGTAACGCGTACATTTCTAGTGTCGTAAACACCGGTTCGATTCCCATAGCACCGTAGTCCATCATAGACGAGGTTCAGTTCTTAAATATCCGAGGTTCAGATTCCCTCAGAAAACTGTAGGATGCCCGCCAACGTTGGATTAAGGATTTTATTGGCCCCTAGGCTAGAAGGAAAGGATGGGACCCCTAGAGAATAGTGGGGGGTGGGGGGGGGGCGCCTCGATATTCAGTCAATAAATCATGTTTTTTTTTGTTCATTGTCTTTAATGTTGAGATTTATCAATAATGAAATTCGAATATTTGTAAATAAACAAGATCAAAATAATGCTTCAGTTTAAATACTATGAAGGCATCTGAGGGAGCACAAAATCGCGGGGCTCTATACACGGGCTTATACGTAAATACAGCACTGATGCCCGAACAACACGACCCAAGTTGTCCTTGTGATGTGAAACACACACACAAGGTTTTCAGGCAAAACTGCACAATCCGTCACCTACTGAATTTTTTTCCTGTCACTTACTGAATTTTTCTCCAAGTTGCCAAAAACGGCTGGCAACGGGCGTTAACCTTCCGCCCTGTTGGATCGGCAGTTTTCGAAGTTTATTGGGCACTGTAACTTTCCTGAATCAATAGTTGCTTTGTGGGAGGTGCGCCCCCCACCCCCACCCCTCTACCAAAAAAATATCAGATCAGCCTGAAATCCGAAGCTGTTGAACCAGTAAAGAGTACAACAGTGCGGGAAAATAATAGGGAGTAACCACCTCGGGGGTACCCCGATGTATGATGGCAGAGAGAGTATGACGTCACAAGCCTAACTACTGCAATTAGGCAGAGAAAACGGCGGTGACGAACTGTGCAGCATAGCCAGTTTTCACCTTTCCTAGTTACTCCAACAGTATATTTAAGCTTATTAAAGCTAAGTTACATGGAGAAAAAGGTGTTTACCAAAAGAAAAAAAAAAGGAATTTGCTCATTCCTGGAATCGCACTGAGAACCATACAGTTTAACGAACCTTGAATTTCCGGAGATAATCATTAATTCTTTAACTTTTTCACGGGGTCATTCCGGAAAATATTCGTAATTAAGGCATAAATGAAAATAATAAAATTGTACTGGCTTATAACACGCTATTTTAAATTGTTAACTATTGTGCGTTCGCGCAGACCTGACGCCTGATACCGTTAGCAGACGGGTTAGTCCATTGCAGTTTAGGGAAGGGCGTCTTGCCGAAACTGGTTTTTCGGGCGGAAAAAAAACAGTTCCTCCAAGACGGCCTTCCCTAAACTGCAATGGACTAACCCGTCTGCTAACGGTATCACGCGCCAACTGAACGCGAATGCACAGTACATTTTAATTCTCACACCTAAATGTCCGCTTTGTACCACAATACACATCCACCCCCGTTTACCTCCTTTGATGTCCCTTCAAATTTTAATCCGAGCCAATTGCCCCGTTTGCGACACTGGCGACACGGCCCTGACGTGTTAGGACCTTTAGAGCAAGAATTGTTAATTTTAAAATGTTATTATCTTCAGCTTCACTGAGAATTTGGACTAAAAAACACTTCTTCATCTCCCTCTCGTCGCGAGGGTGAGGATTAAAGGCGTAACTTGGAGGTTAAATATAACATAAACTTGGGGGGGGCAACCCAAAATTATATGAAAAAAGTACGATTTTGCCTCTTTTCTAAAAAAAAAATGGGAGGCACTTTGCACCCCCCCCCTGCTCTCGCCAGATTACGCCCATGGTGGGAATCACAAGAAAAAATAGCATATTTTCTCTCTTCATCTAAATTCAGGAGGTGACCGTAAAAGAGAGGGGATATTACTGGGGAAGAGCTATTGTCAGAGAATTCTTATCTGACAGTAATAAAAGGGTATCAGCATTAACAGAAGCTTTACTTTACTTTACTGTACATCGTTTTTAAAGAATGAAAATAAAAGAATGCATTCATCACAGCGAATGATATTGTCCACCTCCTGTCTTTTCATATCGCGCGCGGAAACGAAGTAATTTCGAAATAAATTGGTGCTTTTTCAAGCTCTTGAGACATTGAAATTCGACACACGATTAATCTAAGCTAATTAGTATTAACAATTAATTATTTTTCACTCACAGATAATTATTATTAACAATTGATTATTTATTATCAACAGTTAATCATCGAATTAGCCGCTGTTAGGAGAATTCAATAACAGAAAACATAAACGATAAAAGTCAATACCAAATATTCAACCATTTCTCGCGATGAGAAACAGACAGAAAATCTATATCGCGTTGCCATGGGATTTCTCAGAAGACTTAAGAGTCTAAGTCTAATCAAGACTGTCTGGAAAGATGTTTTGTCTACGTCTAGAAACGGGATCATCAGGTTAAAATTGGCACACATGTTCCCAAGAAATTTCCCCTCCGTTTCTACCTCTCATTCGTCCGCAAAATTGATTTTATTTTGTTGGTTTTTTAATGGATATTTAAATGGCCTCTCTCATTTTGGGAAAGGGACTGTTTACTATTGCCGAAAAAAAGAGAAGCATTCTCACGGAGTAGTAGGCTATAATTTTACCGAGATTTTTATAGGGAATTTTTTTTTTCCCTTTAGTAGTTTTCTATATTAAACCGGTTTTGTAATAAGAGTTTGAAATGCAAATTCAAGGCTGGAAAATTGAAGTTGCTGAGGTGGGTGGAGAGGTGTTGAATCTACTGTGGCACCTTGTGTTCGTCTGTTCTTAAAATGTCTGAAATTTTTAATTTAAATATCAAATTATCTTCTATAGCATCCGTCGCCAACCTTACGGACTATTAAATTCATAATTTTAAATCCTACAGACCACATTTCGTGAATTTAGTGCAATATAAAGGTGGAAATTGTCATTCAGAATATGAGAATTTCTTAGAATATTATTTTTGTTTTATTATTAATAAAACATTAAAAATGCAAATAATGTCCAGCTTTTTCTGCGGACCGCCAAAATTTTCTCGCAAACCATCGGTGGTCCGTGGACCGCCGCTTGACGATCGCTGCTCCGTAACTGTGGTTGCGTAAACTATTTTCATTGGCGACTCTATTTTGCGTAAAATTTTGTTGCGACCCTTGTATGACGCGACCCCTGGATATCGCGACCGCTGAACGAACTGCCTTATACTTAAAAAATATGTTATGTACATACCATGTACATTTCTTTGAATTTAGCGACTCACCAAAATTTTCTCGCGGCCCCTCTGGGGGTCGCAACCCACGGTTTGCGCACCACTGTTCTATAGTACGGTGAAAATACGATTTGACCCAAACAAAATTGCAACACAAATGTTTTTGGTACAAATGTAGATAACAATATGTTGAACAACATATCTAAAATCCACCAAAATCTCGCAATGGAAAACGTTGCTTTTAATGACTTTTTGCACGATGTTTACCAAAGTCAGGGCTCGGGTGTTACCTTCTGAACAAAGCTAGAGTTATCGCAGTTAGGTATAAATGCAGAAAAATGACCATGCTCTATTAAATGAGTGATTATAGCGACCCTAGCGGCCAAAATCGGAACTTACAAAGAATATGTTTTTAATCATCCAATGACACCTATTTTTGTCAATTACAAAGTTGGTTCCCTATGAAAATCATGCACAAAGACATCAACTGCGTAACGGCGGTATTTTTAAAATTAACTGAGATATGCTATCTTGAAAAACGCAAAAAAATCCAATAAAATTATTTTTACAGTAAAATAAGTTCCGAGTTAGTGTGTGGGTTGGGGGGGCGTTAAATAAATTTGTTTAAATTTCTGGTTTTATAATTTTTATTATTTGCTTGTAGTTTGCATTTACCTCTTTTCTTCATTTAGTATCTGAACACGTATTATATACACGATTAGTCATAAAACGCTTGGTTCAATCCTCCGAATCTTCTGCTGATTCACGGTTGGAACAGACAATTCCTCCAGCGCAAGATAACATACATGGTAAGTCCTTCTTTCGACATGTACATGGCGCGGTCTCGCATCCAGTAGTACAGCTACATCGAATGATGCTGGAAAGTTTGGAGGAGCTGGTTTTTTGTCTATCATGGTTGGTACGTGTACCTTTACTGCAAGATACCATTGCCCCATTCTTCTGGTTTCATTTCGGATACGCCTTGACATTTCATTATTAGATTGGTTGGTTGTTTTTAATGACGCAAGGACAGGGAGGACATTCTGCACCAAGCAAGATGGGACCACACATTAGATTTTAAAATGAAAATAAATTAAAACTATAATGGTAAAAATGTATTAAAGGTAATGTAAAATATGTTACGAATGAAACGATATAAACTCAGATGAGATGGGAGAAGCCAACATTAGATAAAAAGTTAAAAATGAGTTCATGATTTCAAACATCACCTAAAATGGGTAAAATTATTTTGGTTAAAAGTTAGTAAACAATGCTGGTTAAAATCGGGGCAAATACATAAAACATTGAATGGTTCACCATATGTGATTTCATTATTTGAAGGTAAACTTTGAAGTGATGGAATTGTGCTGCGGCACGTGTTGGAGGAAGTCTTTGAGGTTCTACAAAAGTTGACGATGAAACAACTTTAGTCACAAACAGTCTGTGCCATAAAGATAGCAATGATCCTGTTAGTATGCAAGTATAAACACGTAGAAACGCTTGTTCCCTGGCTGCTATCATATTACCGTTTGAAGTACGAGGTTTACAAAACGGTACACTAGCTTGCTGGAACTGCTTATCGGAAAGAGCAAGTGATAAGGCAACTTGCTTTTCAACTCCATACATAGTTGATATTGTATCACAGCCAAGGAAATCGTAAATGAACAAAATTCTGTCACATAGGTTCCCGAGCTGCTGTTTAACTACGCCAAACTTTTGTTTCGATCTTAAACAATAAAAGAATTGTGTTCGCTTAGCAGTAATGTAATAGCAATATCAGAAAATCTGTACCATTCTCTACAAAACAGGTGTCATGAAACTGAGTTTTTGATACCGCATTGGTAACAACCGAGACATCTGCATCACCAGACGCATATGATACTGAACATCCTGCTGAAGTGAGTTTCTGTCCAATAGAAGAGATAATACACTCTTTGTTCCTAGAATTTAGAAGTAATACATCCTTTTTCTTTGCGAGTTTCATAGTTCCAGAAAATTCGATGGCTGGGCACTGAATACCTTTTGTTCTTTGTAGGTGAGTGACATCTTTAGTGGAAGGTTCACCGCTATACCCATCAAATACAACAAAAGCTTTCCTGAAGTACTTGGTAATAAGTAACCATTGGAAATGGTATCATACGTTGCTCCGAGTTACCATGGTATCTGTTGGAGAAGCCAGCCACCATCAATTACGTACATGTTGTGATTTTGAACGTACTCAATGGACTCTTCTGCTTTGGTGGTGTTCCAGATTGCAACTGTTAACGACGGTTTGTTTGGCTTTCGGAAGACTTGAACAAGGAAGGTGGATGTGTGAACAACTAGTAAGGCATTATTTCTTCCATATCTGGATAATCTCTATTAGTGGAGGTTGTCAAGCGTTGATAGAGTAGGGCCTGGCCAATATAGACTTCCTTACCATCTACTTTCGCTGCTGCCTGAGATCCCATAGTTACAGCTTTCTATCTTTTTGGAAAACTGTAGATGTCTGTTGCTTTCTCTGTCAGGTCCATGAGTATATACAAACCTACGTCCTTGGTTGCATCTACAATAGACGCTGTCACTACAGTTACTCTGTTACGTAACACGCGAGCTTCAACCAAGAGCTTCTCAGTGTGATGTTAGTAAAGAAACGATGGTCTGTGCACAGACCATTGATACTTCGGACACGTGTGCCCGAAATATCTTTATGTATGCACAACTGCGATGCTTTAATGTGCTATTCTCTTGTGAAGTAGTGAAGTCCAGTAAGTTCCTGCATAGACCCATTAATCTGAACATATATGAGTATTGATAGCAGCCAATAGACAGCTGACTATCCGTCATACCTCATCCTCATGTCAAGTCTCTAGTCGTTTCTAAACTCCGCATCAGTGCTTGTTCAATTAATAAGTCAGGGACAAGGCCCGCCCACAGATGATCACTTCTCCTTATTATGAAGAGTCCATTCTGAAATTTGGAGTACAGGTAGGGATTCAATGTTTTTAGGTCCAGAATGTTTGGTTATACGCGAATTAATCTGGCATATTAGAAATGTTCTGCTGTTACAAAGGATGGTAACATGTCAGCCAATGTTTTCAGGTGCAGATACCAATTCCCACTTCTCTCGGCTCGAATGAATCGCTTTAAAATGGAGACGATGTCCATGGATTGAAGCCATAAGGCTGCAGTTCTATTGTGGCGCAATTGCAATTTCTTTTCCTTTTATTTTTCTAATCTTACCTGCAGGGCCCAGAAAGAGTTAGCGTCTTCAGCGGCAATGATATTATCAATTAGTAGACTGTTGTACAGCTCGCCCATTTGCTTGATATCTGCAGGATACGTTTCAACGTACAATATGTCCTCCGTTGGCATGTGATACGATGCAGCTGTGGTGACCATCATGTTTGGTGCTTGGTCGACTATAAGCTCGCGCAGCAATTGTCTACATACACCATGAGAAAATCCAATTTTGACAAAACAGTACGATACCAAACCGTGATTAGTAATTAGAATAAACACATTCTTTAAGAAAGAAGAAATAGCAAATTGAGAATATAAAAGAACGAAATAATTCAACAGCAAAATCGTATTTATTCCTAGTGCTATGTCACAGAAGTGTACCTACAGCTCATGTTGAAAACAAAAAGCACTTTTAAAGAATATTGTTAAGGTACATTAGTATTTTGTAGGCCCTCCTTTTGAATTAATAATAATAGCTTGCAGTATGTTAGGCATTGAAGAAACTACATTCTTAGTAATTTGGGGTGTAATTTCGTGCCAGGCTTGTTCCACTGGCTGCTTTCAAATTTCAAAGAATTTTTATTCCTTGCATTAAATTTTATGACATGTCTCTCCATTTCACCCCAAATATGTTCAACGGGATTGATGTCAGGTGACTGGGGTTGATTTGGAGCAATATATAAAGCCACATCTTCATATTTCAAGCTGTAAGTTTAAGATCATTATTGTGTTGAAAAGTCCAGTTGTATCCAAGGTTTGAGATGTCCACAGATAATTGCAGGTTATCTCGAAATATATTGAGATACTGTGTTTGATCCGTATTTCTTCAAAAACAACATTTTTTCAGCTTTAATACTGGCATTTCGAATTTCCAGACATATTTCTTTCCTTGGCGCCATGCCGTTGAAAGTTCCAATACGACTTAGCAACAGATGTGCGTGTCATAGATATGCGTCGACTGACGCCAAAATCCGCACTTAAACACTGCGTTTTGATTTGTTCATGCAAATTTCTCGGGTCTATGATGTACACTTTTGTGGGATACAATTTCACAATAATATTATGCTTCTCGAAACTAATTTTTTCTTCTTATTATTATTTCCAATTCTATTAAACACTTCATCACTTTTCTGAAAATATTAACAAGTTTTAATTTATCTTTTCTTTTGGCGAACTTTGATTTATGCAAATTGGCAACTGTAGTAGACTTTCGTGACCCTCTGTATGTGTTCACAGAGGGGAGGATGACCGGTCGTCTGTAGCTTAGATGGAATGGCCGTTGGCCGGTTACCAAATAGTCGTGGGTTCGGTTCCCATCAGGCACTGTGAAATCATTCTTTTTTTTTTTAGGAGCAATTTATAAAAAATGCTCCCAGGTGACTCTGTGTGGCAACTATGCTAACCCTGTGAAGGGTAATAATATCCCATATATAAAAAAGCAATTTATCATCTAAGAATTACTCACTTCAAAATTCATAAGAGTATTTAAAAAAAGGGGCCATGGAAAAAGTTCGTCTACAATTAGCTGTATCAATTTGAGAGTTTTTATAAAGATGCCATTTAGCTATAAATAAAATATCATTAACTATTATACTACATGAGGGAACAAATTTTCAAAAATTCAGAAATCGTGTTCTGAATTGAGGGCATTGGCTATAAAAAATGTTGATGAAATTGATTAGATTACTTACAAAACATATAATTACCATAATTTGCATAAATTTCTTAAATAAATATTTAAGGAATAAAATTTTGGAATATGCATATAAAATAAAACACTGGAAGATGTTTTCTTTTCTTCCTTTATATATATATATATATATATAATATCCAGGAAAAAAATATATACATATGATCTATGGCTTGCAAACAATTCTGTTGGCCCACCAACGCATATCTCTAAAAAAAATGTGAATAAATATTTTTGGAAATATGGTAAAAATCATTTTATAGTAACGGTATGGTTTTAACACGATGCAATTTAAATGGAAAATTTATTTCATGGCAAAAGTAAGTCACGTATTGTATGGTTAGGAATGCCAATTTTCAGAATTTGTAATTCAATATGATGAAAGAAATGTACTAAAAGGCTGGATCATTCAGCTTGGATGCATTGGTTGCGTGGACGCCCATATGGGAGGGCAAAGGGGGGCTCAAGACTTCCTAGCCGTTTAAAAATTTCATTTGCCCGAAACTGCTATACATGTACTTTTAAAAGTTTTACAGTCACATTTTAAAGAGAGGTACTTTTTAGCTCATGGTTAATTGTCAAGCAGTATCAATTATTTTTGTACGAGTACACTTACTAAAATTCTCGACAGCTTTGAGAAGGAGATAATGATTTTTCTCATCCTCCCCCTCCCCATAGAAATACTCGTTAATTTTTCACAGCCCACCTAGAAGTACTCGTATGGGCGCCCACGAGTGGTTGTACGCAATATACTGAATAATTACTAAAAAAAAGTTCGATATTTAGTAACTCAGTGTTACATTCTTAGAATTAGATTTAGAACCATGCGTGTCTATCTCATAAAACTATTTATTCAAAATTTTATTAAACCACTGAGTTGAGAAGTAATATTAGACTTAATACTATTTCTTGCCTTAATAGTTTAATATTTCCCATATGTAGATGCTTTACTTGTATTGGAAGTTTTGAACCACTCATTAAAAGTCTTTGTAATTATTAAAATCAGTATTTTCTGTAATACATTGATATACTACCTTCTATCAAATAGATACCAGGAATTGTTTATCCAAGGGGGAATTCAAGTATTACGTAAGCAATATTTTGGCCATTTCAACCCCCACCCTAGTAAGCAAAAATTAACATTTGAACATAGGAAAATAATACGTAAAAATTCCGACACCCACGTTTATTAGCTCAAGCTAGAGCTTTTCGTTTTGGAGAAAAAGAGACGCTTTCCCCATCCTGGATTCGAACCAGGGTCCCTCCGTTTAGCCCGGAGTGTCTTGGACCGCTAGACAAATGAGGACAGGAACGACGCTCTTTTCCTCCGTATATGGGGAGATATGCTCTTTTTTACTCCTAAAACAAAGAACTCTAGCTTGAGCTAATAAACGTGGATGTCGGAATTTTCTCGTATAATTATCCCCCATGAAAAAACACAAAGAACTCGCCCCGGAGACTTTTCTGTGTTGACCATATTTGACAATTGTGTTATCCCTGTGAAGGGTAATAATACCTTACAGTTGGTACCATGAGATGGGTAATAATACCTTACAGTTGGTACCAATGTACCTAATTGTTATGTACAGTTTCGGCGTGATCTGTCGACCAGTTTGTGTACAGTTGTTGGTTAGGTCAGTCTATATTGGTTGTACTCTGCGATCAGTGCCTGATTTACGCAGGGGCACGCGAGGCAACTGCCCCGGGCCCCTGACTCGGAGGGGGTCCTCTAAATCCTTAATTTAGTCCAGTACATTCATAAAAATTTTAATATTAATTTTATGGGCAGTCCAGAGACTTTTCACGATTTTAAAAAAAAAGTAATGCCTCCTTTTCTATAAGACCAGAAAAGCATACCTAGACAATGCGTTATATCTACCTCGGTTTTATAACTAATATTCATTCAGTCATATGTATAACGATAAAAAACATAATAATATAGAAATCTGTCGTGGCTACAGGAGGGGTGGAGGGCACCTTCATGACCGTCTTCCCAGGTCCTATCTGCGATTTTTAAAATGGATAAAAACATCGAAAAAAAAGTTTGCCTCAAATTTTGTGTTACAACGAAATTTCATGAAAATTTTCGTTTCAAAGAAAGCCCGTACGAATTGAAGAAAATGGGTTATTTTTAACTAACTACTGTCTAGTATTTTTTTTTATAACAGTAGGCCTATGTATAACTTTCCTTATGCAAAACTAATAGTCTAAAAGCAAATTTGTACGCTGGGGTTAAGTTGTTGGTAGTATTGTTTGTACAGAGAAAAAATATAAATAATTGTTCAGATAAAAGTTTTTTTTATATAGGCCTAATATAAATAAACGTCTTCTAATTTGCTGGTATTTATTCGAATCTGGGTAACCGTTTATCTAATTTAGTAAATAAACAAACCAATAAACTAAAACTCAAAATACGCATCTTCTTCTTTCATTTCGGCATTTTCCCATGTTATATGGGGTCGGCGTTATGGTCCTTTAACCTTCTCTTCCACAATCTTCTATCCAATGCCTCTTCTCTACTCCATCCATACTCTTCCAGATCTTCCGTCACTTTATCCTTCTAGATCTTCCGTCACTTTATCCTTCCAGATCTTCCGTCACTTTATCCTTCCATATCAGCCGTGGTCTTACCCATCACCACCAACCAATCCAATAACTTTCCCACATATCCCCCCATTTTCCCGCTCCATATGTCCAAGCCATCTTAATCTCTGTTCTTGTATCTTTCTTCCTATGGGTCACACCTTAACCATACCTCTAATTAGGTTATTCCTTATTTTATCCCTCCTTGTAACAGTATTCATCCACCTCAGCATTCTCATTTCAGCTACTTCTATCTTCCTTTCATGCGCTCTTGCAATTAGCCAAGTCTCTGCCCCGTATAACATTGCAGGTCTCACCACCGTTTTTTGCAATCTTCCTTTCATCCTACTACTTACTTTCCTATCACAGAGCACTCCACTAATCTTTCTCCACTTTAACCACCCACATTGAATTTAAAATACGCATCTCTCTTTAACATTATTACACTTGTTGCAAATAAATTTGACACCCACGTATGTGTAGCTCAAACTAGAGCTATTTTTGTTTAGGAGAAAAAGAGATACCGTCCTCGTCCCGGATTCGAACTAGGCTCAACGCGGGGACCCTGGTTCGAATCCAGGATGAGGACGGCGTCTCTTTTTCTCCTAAACAAAAATAGCTCTAGTTTGAGCTACTAATACGTGGGTGTCAAATTTATTTGTAATAAAAATCTCGCCCCGGTGGCTTTGTGTGTTAACCAATTGTGTTATTTATCCCTCTGAAGGGTAATAATATCTTATTATTACACTTGTGTAACTCCTTCCCTATCCTCCCCTGCAGGCCGAAAGTAACTATCAACTTCCTCTCATCTACAAAAACACCACAGATACAAGACTCCAGATCTACTAAATTTGTGTTTTCCTGTTGAAATTCAAAATGAATTTAAGACCACTTCCTTTCAGGATGCATGCACCTTATACTTAAAACGGAATTTGACGAATATTCCGGCGTAAGTTTCACGAAATAATTAAAATGGTGGGTCTCATTTCAGGAAGCATGAAAAACCAATTTCAAGAAAATAGTATTTAAAAAAATATAATATTTTAAGTTCACGAGACGATTTCCTGGAGCCATATTTTGCCGGACGAGTTCACGAGACGATTTCCTGGAGCCATATTTTGCCGGACGAGTTCACGAGACGATTTCCTGGAGCCACATTTTGCCGCGAGTTCACGAGACGATTTCCTGGAGCCACAATTTGCCGGACCACTTCACGAGACGATTTCTTGGAGCCATAATTTGCCGGACCAGTTCACGAGACGATTTCCTGGAGCCACATTTTGCCGGACGAGTTCACGAGACGATTTCCTGGAGCCACTTTGCCGGACCCGTTCACGAGACGATTCCTGGAGCCACGTTTTTTCCCGGACCGGTTACCCGAGAGTTTTCACTGCGTGTAGGACGGACGTAGATGGATGGTGGAGGAGACCCGTGTAACGTGAGTTTTATTTCTCTTTACCTTTTATACGAGGTGTATCGCGGTTCGGTAGTAAGGATAGTCTGTAGAGTCAGGCCTCGAGTAAGATAGGCGCGGAACCAGGGAAGATAAGGTTAAGGTTTTTAGGTAGTGCAGTAAACAATTTTCGTTGCATAACTATTTGCATTGCATTCAAATATTGCAACAATATTGCAAGTGTACATTAAGTGAAATAAGTGTTTTATAGCATGCGTTTAAATTAACTGTGTCGGCTTTCAAGAGTAATCACGGGCTCAGTCCATAAGCGCTGTGCGGTCATGCAATGAGCGTGAAAACTTTAGCATATTGTCATCATAGCTTCCTGCTACATTGAACTATAGCAGACTCGGCTCCTCATTGAGGGCCCAACGTTTATTTGTATACTATACAGATCATGGCGATTTTTATTAAATCTTGGGAATACATTAAAGAATTGTTATTGTTCCAAATAGTCTTACGTCTATCTTAGCGCCTGGTTATTCACTAGCTATTTACAGGTAAAACATCAGCTATAGGTATAACCGTATCCTATTTATTGACATTGATCACATTTGTTCAGTAACCGCTTTATTAATAGTACTTAATATTTACATATTAGTAATAGACGAATTAAGCATCCTCTATATTAGTATATCATTTTATACTACAGTCGTTTAATGAACGGTGGAAACTAGCCATTAGCGGTAAACGTAATAAAATGGGCATGTTTAGGTTTGTTTATAGGAATTTCATATTTGCAATTTTTTCAAATTCAAAAATCTAAAGCTCTTAAGCCGTTCAAGATATTGCTCTGAAATATGGCAGATATGTAACATCTGCAGATATAAACAAACTATCTAAACAGAATTCTTATATTTTAATTTTAAGTACACATTTTATTCTGTTTTATGTTTCTCACTATGAAATATTGTTAAAATATCAATTTTTTTTCTCTGGTTCTATGCAAGTTAACAAAAAATCCTTCAGACAAATTTCTCTTTACTTCATTTT
>QLNU02012981.1:0-12554 GCA_006491805.2 Dysdera silvatica | reverse complement strand
AAAAATTCAGTTTTCATACCTAGTCATGAGTATCCCTCTGTACAAATTAAAATCTTTCAAATTAAGGGTAAAAAAAAGAAGCTGCTCAAATCAGAAAAACCTTTAGAACAAAACAATGAATCATGTTACAGAGATTAACTATCAACATATTATTTTAAATAAAGCATTTCTGCCGAACTATCCTCTTGAAAAACCATTACTAGTTATGGATGCGCTTATTGTGAAATAGTTTTAATTTTTACTTATTTTAAACATGAAAAATAGCATGTAGACACGAAATGTAAATTTCGAGAAAACAATATTTACCTGTAATGTTAATCCAGCTTTTTTTTTTGTCCGTCCTGTTTATGCATCCAAAAGCACATAACTTGATCATCCTTCAGGACCATGCAAAACGTGCGAATGTTTTGGGAAGAGGAACATGGCGGCTACAACCAGTTCAACAACTTCAACTTTTTGCCTGCATAATCCCTCCTGTTATTTCTATGCTCGAAGGATAAGATCCGCTAAAATGCTCGCGTCTTTGCGGATGGCATCTTCACCATTGAGACTGGCTGGCGCCATCTATTGCAAGAAACAAAAAATAGTTTTACTTTTTGGTCAAACCCATAGTCATATATAGAGTTCGGTCACAGGAAGTGCACGGCGCCATTTTCGCTCAATCCCACTCCTCGTTCAGAACAACGTTACACTGTTGCATTTGCTATAATCGGCGTATTTTTTAGTCTCAAAACGGAATGAAGAGTAATATTACGTTTTTCGAGCTAATGCTGTATTTGACCTTTAAAATAAGACATAAAAGAACTTTAAATTAGGGCGTAAAAGCTTTTATATAGGGTTGCGATTTTTTTTTTCTCCACACGGACATTTAAAAACATGTAAATACTCGCTCAGTATTTTCCAATTGCGTTTAGACGTGATAATTTTGAGGTTTCTTAAAAAGAACTTACCTTTAGGTAGATAACTGTCAATTTCCTCAAAGGCTGGTAGTTAAAGAAAGTATTATTGTAACTTTTGTTTTAAATTGTTTAACTATTTATTATTGTTTTATAACTATTTTTAACTACTGAACTACTAATTTATTTATAGTTTACTTCACTTTAAATTTACTTATTATATTTATTATATTTTTACTTTTTTAAAACGTATCTACTTTATTTAATTACTTATTATTTACTTTATTTTCTTTAATTACTTATTATTTACTTTATTTTATTTAATTACTTATTATTTACTTTATTTTATTTAATTACTTATTACTTACTTTACTTTGTTTAATTACTCATTATTATATTATTTACTATTATTCAACATCAAACAGAAAAGCATAACAAAGTTTGAGCAACAATATAGAGTATATTATAGACCCATACCTTACTATACGACCAAGACATGCCCTGAAAAGTTCAAAAAGTAAAGTACAATGCTGTATAATGAATCATTTATTTTCATATAAAGTAATACAAATTCCATAAGATCCCTTCCAATGTTGTAGAAAGTTTAGGAAACCACTAGTTTTATGATTGAAAATACGTGGTTCGCTTTTTATTTCGTCGTAAAATATATTTTTCATTAGTTATTAAAAACAAGGATATAAAAATCACCATGTAATAAAACAGAAATAATGTATGTGACAAATTAATGATAATAATAAAATTATTCAATGCATGGATAAATATATTTTTTTATTACAGATAAAATAAATTGACTACGCATGCAATTTCAAGTTTGCAGTTATTTTATGAGAAAACATTAATATTTAAAAATTAATAACTGATATAAAAGCTTTTAAATTTGTACTTAAAATTGTAAATGCATGGATAAACATTTTTTTTATTATTGATAAAATACGGATAATCCACGCAATTTCAAGCTGCCATTATTTTAAAAACATAAATGTGAAACTAAAAAGTTATTTAAAACATTAATGATAGGCATTGACACTTTTATTTTACATGGTTAAATTACGGGTCAAACTTATTTCCGATATCATCTCATATCGTAATACTCTCAGATGAGAGCAAAAAATTATAAAGCGTGTGACACATTTTTTACTACCAAAAAAAAAAATATTTACTTCACACAAACAGGCACTTTTCACAAAGTCAAAATCTTTTTGTTTTATTTTGGCTAACTAAATTTTGCGCCGTTCTTGATCATTTTTTCCATTTGGAATGTGAAATAATTTTACTCCTTGACCACTTCGATTCTTACAATTTACAGTGCAACAAATAACCATTTTTCACAATGAATAGCCTCCGATTATATTGAATATTAAAGCACTCGTTATCTTTACCAGCCAAGAGTATGTTAACACAGTGCTGAGAGCGCGCGATGATTGAGCCATAATGGCCGCTGTCTGTCACATGCCCACCAGTTAACCAATCAAGCAGCGTGAGCTCGACAACAATACATAACAGAACTCTCCTATATATGACTCTGGTCAAACCCGAAGAGTCTTGTAGCATTGGCTCTAGAAACAGTTGACTTGGTGTTGAAATACAGACTCTTGGTTGTGTTGATACAGTCCATTTTCGTTTAATGTGTTTTCTTTAATCACAATTCTCTGGCAGAATGAAGGAATACGCCAGGTTTCGACACCTACGTGGTTGAATTAGGCCCGTAGCCAAGTTACGGACGGCAGAGGCGTGGTCCCAGTTGCTCCCATGATTACGCCCCAGTCAGGGCCGGATTTAGAGTACGAGTACAAATTGCTGCCTTTGTGCACGGGCTCCGTTGGCGGTGTCGGTGCACATAGGGAATGTAATAAAATCTGGGTATGTTTGGGGGCAATGGCCCCCCCCAGCCCTATCCCAGAACCGCCACTGCTGGATTTATTCCATTCTTCTATTATATTTTTAAGCTACTTAAATGTCATTAACATTTTTAACATATTGCCTAACATTTAAGAGGGGACACTTCTTCAGGGGCTTACTGGCAGTGGCGCACCTAGAATTGTTTTGGGGGGTTCCATCCATAAGTTACAAGGATGTAAATTACATTTACAAAAAATCGAACTTTATGTATAATAAAACGATGTGTTTTTTATTTTTAATATCAGATTTGGGAGGGGCTAACCCCAACCACCCGTTGGGTGCCCCAACGATCGTAGGGCCCACTTGTGATTGGGCAACCCCTCACGACGAGTATCTCTCCATAGCCCTGTTATAAGTAGGGATACTGAAATTTAACATTCCTGTGCATCAACATAGAGTTCTCAAAATTATGGGGGGGGGGGGCAAGCACATTTTAAGAACGTTTATATATTACAGTATATGTAAAATCGCAATTTATTTCAGATTATTGGGGGAGGGGGGGTTCGGATCCCACGGGCCCATATAACTCAACGCATGTGCTCCTATATATAGCATCAGGGGCGGCCTAAGAGTTCGCGAGGCCCATGGCAAGATGCTTTGTGCGAGGCCGTATATTTGAAAGCATTTTAAATGCTTTTAGTTGAAGGTGCGGAGTAAAGCGAATTAAAAAAAGAAAATGGAGTATATTTAAATGATCATTAATTATACTATATTCAATTAATGAGTCAAGTGTCTATAATAAAATATACGAATATTTAATTTGAACACTGTGACATTTTTTGCAGACATCTGTGCCTGGACATTGTTATTCTAATAACAAATTTCTATATAAACAATTACTGAAATCGCGGTGTTTCCGTAGGATAAACCCACTGGCGTACGCATGGGGGGTTGTAATCCCCATTGCGATGAAATTTTACATGTATACATATGGATATATGGAGTTTCAGCTCCGCAACACCCCCACTGTAAGTCTATAACCCCCCCCTTATAAATATTCTACGCACGTCTATGACTAAACCTTATCCATAAGTGAAATGCTTAATTCTGTTCATTTACTCTTTACGCCTATAGCGCGATAGTTAATCTAGGGTCGATGTCTTAAGGAGACTTCTGAATCAAGTACGCTTGCACGTAAGTCGTAATCACGGGATCAGTAATATATACAGTATGTTCAAAAAAAGAGTATGAAAATTTTCATTTTATTTGCACCGAAACTACAATAGCTAGAAACTTTTTTTTTTTTAAATTGCTTAACAATAGTCACAGTTTTTTGCTGTATAGTTAGAATAGCTTCACGTGCGTTCCGTTATTTCCTATGATAGTGTGTAAACGAATGTCTATACTTGCGGCAAAGCTGACTTGGTACACTGTTAAGACTATGGTGACCTATTCAGGCCCGTGCAGTGAGTATTCATTCGCGAATTGGAGAAAAATGAGGTAACCTTCAATATTATGAGGCTAGTTATCGCCTAACTTGGAATGCAAAAAAACGCGGTTGTCAAAATTCCACGCGCCAAATATCTCGCCAAGCGAGCAAAGTCGTCTGAATGCATTAGTGTACGCAGGGGGTGTTGATGGGGGTTGTAACCCCCATTGCAATGAAATTTTGTATATTTAACATAGGAATATGTATGTTGTAACTATCAGCGTGGAGCTTTCAAAATTATTGGGGGGGGGGGGGCTCGGGTCCCACTGGCCCATATAACTCTACGACTATGGTTGTAACTCTGTAACCCCCACAACATCGGGTCCATAACCCCCTTTACGAACTTTCTGCGTATACCTATATCTGAGTGGTCAGTTATTTGAATGACATCAGCGCTCGATGTAATGATTCTTTTTCCTAAATTTAATAAATACCCGATTTTAATTAAACAAACATGCCTATGTTTTATGTATTTCAACATTATTTCAATGTTTTATGTCCGAAATGCATATTTTATTAACTCCGTTAACGTAAGAAAAGACGAACTATATCACTGTGGCGGAATCATACTTCTCTGGACCTTGTCACTGTACCAGATTAGGTTTGCCGCGAGTATAGTGTCATCCACGTTCGTTGTAAAATGGCGGGGGTTACAGGTGAGGAAGGCTTTGCTAATTCGCTCTTTAAGCATATCAAGTTATACATGTTTATTTTGTAAATAAAGCGCGTGTTCCTCCATATATGTGCCTGAAATTTCGTTATACTTGTGTTAGTAATTTTGTCTCCGTAAAACATATAGCACACAAGCAACCTTCTCCTCTGTCAATGCCACCACAATCGTTATAGGGTCCATTAGGTTCTATGAACGCATGTGCACTGTTTCTCACGTGGAGAGTTCCTATCTGTGCAGAAAAGGTTTTGACTGTTGCCACATAACTAAAAACAAAAATAAGTAACTAGCTATTGCAGTTTCGATGAAAAAAATTTCCTTTTTGAAATGTTGTGTACTTACTTCATAAACACTTTGCATTATAAGCCATTTCTGTTGCGCCTTTTACACAATTTTTTTTTCTAGTATACACTACAGTTTCTTCGAAATTAAAAAGAAAAGATAGTACATAAAACAAATTTACATGTTGAAACTAATTTCCTTATCTGTATTCATTTCTTCTTATAAAAGAACCTCCATTGATATTTAATCACAAAAGTCGTCAATTAATTTGGGAAATCAAGTTTAACACCTACATCATTTTTAACAAACATAATTTTCAAGGAGGACAACTTTTCATGACGCATTGCTGTAGGTCGTTGAGAAGTTGTTTATTAATTTTTATATGGAAAAGTTTCGCTTTAAATATGCCACCACAAGCAGTATTCTTAAGAGAATGCTAAATGTGATGGGAAAACATTTGAATAAATTCGTTTTAAACTGTTTTTAGTAATATATTTTAGAGAAGTGGTTCCAAACCTGGGGGCCATGGCCTTCAAAGGGGTCGCGACTGGTTTCTGGGGAGGGGGTCGCCACAACTATTTTTAGTTGCAATTATTTTTATAAAGAATTTCATACCAAATGTTTCCAACGCTTTTATATTTCAACATGGCTACACACATTGCAATATTTTACTAATGGTCAGTGTTGCCAGATCTGAAGACTAAAAAGCAGCAAACTGTGCTCCAAAAGTAGCGGATTTGAACTATTTGTAGCCCAAATAAAAAAAAAGAAAGAATTATTTTTCAACTACTAGTAGTAGTCCAATAGAAACCTAAAAAAAAGGATGTGGCTCCGGTCCCCTCCGATACGGCCTTGACATGCGACATTTCAAGTACCCTCATGTACACTCACTGAATACGGAATATTGTAGTCGTATCTCCAATAGAAGCCTAGCAAAAGGATGTGGCTTCGGGCCGTCCCTTGACACGTCTGGAATTTTTTTTAGCCTTAGGATTTGGTAGTTTTGAAACGGCCACAACGCGTTGTGGTCTCTTTTTTTTTTTCGCTCACTGAGCATTTTCAATGTTTGAGTCTAACAGATATACTTATATATAAACAGGTCAATATAATCGTTTGTATACTTGCATTGCTGAATAAAAAATGAATGGAACGAAAATTAACTTAAAAATATTAGCTTAACTGTGGAAAAAACTGCCAAGTTAGCGATTTTCCATGGTGTCCCGAGGTGTACAATTTTAACTTGAATATGCACGCTTCATTATAATCAAGAGCGGATACAGACCTTTATCATTTTGAGTGTGTGTGTGTGTGTGGGGGGTTAAGGACAGAATTTGCCATGGTCTTGGAATAACACTCTTCATTTATCATGAAAGTTGGAATTTTTTACAGTGAAAAAATATATTTTTGGGGGACCATGACCCCCGTGACCTCCCCACTGTATGCACGCTTGATTATAATTATGTACTGTAACACAGGAAAATAGAAAAATTGACCTCACTAATGTCGTTCCACGGTTTGCACCTTCAAGCCTATTATAGCGTATACTATACGCTCGGAGGTTTGTATAGAACTGCGATGTCAAACGAGTTTCAGAGTCACGTGACGTCCACTGTAGTACATACAAGGCCTCTGTGATTAAAAAGTACCAAACCAAGATTTGAACCACAGAGATCTTATATGAATTGAACGAGTATCAACATGCCATATTTTTGTAAAGCTATCGCTCACTGCTAATAGAAATGTTCGACAAACAAAATTTTTATTGTATTATCTGATAATAAAAATAAAAAAGTAGCGTATTTTTCAGATTTATGACCTGGTGATAAATAAAAGTTGCCCAAAAAGTAGCTTGTAGCCCCAATTCGAAATTCTTGTAGCGAGGGCACTTAAAATATCGCCAAATCTGCTACTGGTAGCCCAATCTGGCACCACTGCTAATGGTTGTTAATTTTATATCTGTAATATAAATTAATATAATAGAATTAATAGAATATAATTTTATATTTAATGTGTTTTCTTTACTCTGTTAAAAATTATTATATTATTGCTAGTGTGGCGGCAGACAAAGGGAGGTCGCGGATCTTTCCGTTACTATAAAAAGGGGGTCGCAGATTACTTGGCTACTATAAAAGTGGGTCGCGGCTTGAAAAGGGTTTGGAACCACTGTCCTCAAGTTTATCGCGGCAATCAAAAATTTTCTCTCGGTAAGTTTTTTTTAACTTCCAATATTGATTATCAACGATGTCGGATGAATTATTATTAGTCGACGTGGTTTGAAAACCTATGCATTCTTTTAATAATTCCAGTTTTGGCCTCGTTTTCAACTTAAAAATGTTTTTAAAAATCCAAACTTATTTTAATTGGTTTTGTGGACCTTCATAATTTGGAGTATTTCATTAATTAAAACAAAGGAATAATCAGATTTCAATAGCTCTTGAAGAGAATCTAAAACCCGAGCACTTTTCTAATGATCTCCATTCACTGACTCGATTAACTTTAACTGCATCGGTTTTTTTCTTTTTCCTAGTTTCAGATTCAAACCCTCTATCTCTAAAATTTGCTGATGAAGCTTCTTTTATTTCTTTTTTTCTTCTTTTTTGATATTTATTTTATATTTCTTATTTTACCAAATATTTATTAATTTTCTATAATAACACACAAAGGGAACATTAATAAAAAGAGGGGGTGTTTAGCAGGGGAGGCCTGAGCCCTCTCAAAGGGCGTATACCGTGGATTATTAGAGAGCGCAAGTCCTAAAGCCCATGAAAGCGCAAGTCCTATCGTCTAGGAGGGCGCAACGGCCCGGGGGTTGGTTTCCCAGCGGCCCTGTCCGTCCGTAGTGTTTAGTAGGAAATACGTGAGACACGCACTAAACTTGATCATAATCTGATCTCTTTTCATTACTAGTAACAAAGTTAATTCAGTGTTATAAGTAAATAAATATATATGTCATATATTATATTTGTGTGTCATATATTATATTTGTGTGTCATATATTATATTTGTGTGTCATATATTATATGTGTCATATACATAAGAATTACCGTTGACGAAGTGTAAGTACTGTGGCCACCAAGACGCAGAAAATACGTCCACAGATAATTGGGAGAATAAAATTAATGATTAGATAATTATAGGAGAATACAAATAATTAATTTGATAATTAGGAGAATACAAATATCTAAAACCTGGGTTCAAATATCTGACACGAGTTAGAAATTTTTTTGAAATCGAAGCTTAATGCTAGTAACATCATCAAATCCACCAGTGGTTGGATAAGCCATATTATCTGGTATTCTGCAGGAATTATTGACTGGACACAATTAGACCTGGATGTTGTTGATCGAAAAAACTAGTAAGCTTATGATCATAAATTGAACCCTATACCCCCCCTACAACGAAGCGACAAGGATAGACTTTACCTGACAAGAAGTATCGATGGACGATGATTTATAAAAGTCAAGCAAGCAAAAGAAGAAAAAAAAGAGATTGAGAGGGAACTGGCCGAACTCATCAACCAAAATTTAGAAAGAATGTTGAGAAAAGTAAGCAAAGTAAAACTATTGAAACTCAAGGAATCTGTAAGGAAGAATCTAAAAAAGAATCTAAAGAAGAATCTCGAGATGTAAACAGCAATAGAACAACAAAGCCCACCATGGATAACATTTTAGGAACACCACAGGAAAAGTCACTGATGTGTAAACTTGGCAGTAGCTTCGAAAAAAAGTACATTGAAGAATGGAACAGAAGGGCTGTCAATGGCTGAACAGGAACAAGCATTAAATACGAACGCAATTAAATGGAGAATAGAAAAGTTATCCCATAATGACAAACGCCTTTTATGTAAAGAGACAGACGGAACAGTGTACCACCTGATATGTGGATGCCAAAAAGATCGCGTACACAGACTTGTTGGAACGGCACAATAAAGTAGCTTCAATGATTCACTGTCATCTGTGTCAAAATTACGATACAATACAAATGAATTTTATTTTCATACATATGTGTACAATTTATGTATACATACATGCATGATGGACCACCGAAGACCTAGAAAACGTCCTCAAACTAGATGGGTGGATGAAATAAGAAAACAGGTTGGGGTGACGTGGAAGCGAATTGCTCAGGATAGACTTGTGTGGAAAGCATTTGGAGAGACCTTCATCCAGCAGTGGATAGATAATGGTTGAATATGATGATGATGACATGCATGATGGATTATATGCTAAAACAAAAAATTAACGCACACGCAACCTGAAAACTGTGGCTGTTTATGTTTGGTTAGATATAAAATAAGTTTTGTTTTTTTTTTGTTTTTTTTTGTGTGTAACATTTTTTATTTCGTTTGGTATATTATTCCATATCTTTTCCATAATTAGTTCGAATATATTTTGTTTTAATTTTTTTTATGACGAGTATTTTATTTGTGGTCTTCTTTTATTATTTCTATTATGTCTATGTGTTTTCCTTCATTTATTTTTTCGTATACGTATTGAAATATTTTTAATTTGTGTATATTTTGTGTGAACTCTCACCTTGCTGTGGTGCTAAAATCCTTATCTCCCAACTCTTTTCCCCCACAATATTACCGCTATCTTCCATTCCCCCTTTTGGGTTAAACGAACCCAATTACAACAGGATTGAATATGGTAGCAGGGCCGTACTTGGGCAGGTGAGTACGAACTAGGCTGCCGCCCAGGGCCGCTAAAAATGTAGAACACTATGAAATAAGTTTATAGCGGCCCTTATATACTTTCCCAGAGTATTTGGTCAACTGACCTTTTGCGCGTGTGACCTTGTATTTCCCATAACGCACTAAAAGCTTCTAAATAGTGGTCAAAATAATATACACGTTATTAGTTAAACGCGTTAGCATCAGTGGACTATGCACTATCAGTAGACTATGTTTATTATCAGGGGTGCAAGGGGTGCACGGCACCCGGGGGGCAGCTAAGCTTTTGTTACGTAATTGATTTTTTCAAATTCGAAAGTCTCGAAATCTACAAGGGCAATATTTCGGAAATTTTCGCTAAAATTTTCAAAATCTAGCGGGTTTTATCACTTTTAGCAATCTTTGCTTTATCGATTATATTAATATGGATTATATTACTCTTGTTGTATTAGTAACATCGTGAATCATGCCGTATGCGGGAGGGATCTTAGGGACTGGTCCCCAAAACTAAATTTTTAATGGGACTTTGCTACGGCCTTTCATGCTATGATTGTATCGATACATGCTGTAAAAATTTTTGAGCCCCCCCCCAAATTAAATCCTGGCTACAGTCTTGCCCTAAATTACCTTGCAATCAGTGATTTGCCATTCACACCTCTATGAATTCGTTTAATGATAAAATAAATTATAAAGATTGGCGTCACTTACCTAGAAATGTAGAACGACATGAAAAAGGCGTAGCACATTTTCAAAGTGTGAAACAATGTGTGAAGTTAGAGCAAAATATAGAGAAATTAAAAACTATAGATTGCGTAAATCAAGCCCAAATGGATCGTGAAAAGAAGAGGTGGATGGCAGTTACTGAAATAATTATATACGTCATTCAGTCTTTAGCCTGACAAAATTGAGCTTTTAGAGGGCATACGGAAAAGTTGCTTCAAAAAGATAACGACATTTTTTTTTAAAATTAACAGAAAGTATTTCAAAATTTGATAATGTTACAGCAGAGCATATTACTCGCATTGAAAAAGCCCAACACAGCATATACCTCATTGCCTAGGTCATAACATTCAAAATGAACTGATCACAATACTAGGAGAAAAAATTAAATAAACTATAGTTAACACTCTAAAAGATTCTACATATTATTTTAGATTGTATTCCAAACATTAATCATGAGGAGAAAATTATAGTAGTTTTTAGTTTTGTTTATTTGAAAACCTCAACGAAAAATTTTGAGATAACGGAGCATTTTCTTGGATTTTGTTCTGTTACTGACACAACGGGACAAGGACTAAAAACGTTTTCATTGGATTTTTAAAAAAAAAAAAATTAAATATGGATGTTAATGACATGTGCGATCACGGTTACGAAATGGCGCTAACGTGAAAGGCAAAAGGATAGAATATATCTTGCAAAAGAAAATTTTAGATATTCACCCAAGAGCATTTTATGTGCTTTGTGCAACACATAGTCATAATTTAGTTGTGAATGGTGCTGCAAAAATTCATCGGAAATTGACAATTTTTTTGCTATTGTCCAAAAATATATGTATTTGTTTTCGGCGTCAACGTCGCGGTAGTGCATATTAAAACATAATATTAAACAAAGAATTTCCCACTTTAACTCTAAAGCCACTTTCCCATACACGATGGGAAAACAGAATTCACGCCGTGAAAACTCTCCGTTTCAATTTGAAAAAAATTGATGACACGTTCTTTTTTATTTATAATAAATCAAATAAGGACAATAATACAAAAAACTTGGTAAATTCTTTGATTTCAAAAATAAAGTCTTACAAATTTGTTTGCTCATTAGTCATTTGGTATAATGTTTTATTAAAAATTAATATTGTAAATAAAGTTTTGCAGCAATCTGCTATGATCCTTCCAGAGGCTGTTAAAATGTTAGAAGAAATACAAAAAAATACCTAACTGAACGTCGAGTGGATTCGGTTTGTACAAAAATGCTCAATGAATTAAAAGTTCTTAATTAAAAGAATTAGATGGTTAGCTTAATTTCTCAGCAACTGGTACTGTGCGCCTCCGGAAAAGGAGGGCCATATTTGATTGAAATCCAGAAATGCACTTTAAAGTCAACTTTTACTTTTTTTTTTTGGTTAGACACCGCCATAAATAAATCGGAAAAAAAAAGGTTTGAATTGTTAAGTGATTACAACAGTGGCTTTTCTTTTCTACGAACTTGTTTCTTCTTTTGTTTGAACTTGTTTGGAACTTGTTTCTTCTTACTGAACTTCTTTTTTAACGAACTTGGATTCGGGTGATAAACGAAAATGCTGCGCAGATTTTCAAAATAAATTCACAGATTTTAGAACTAATCATTCGGATATAAGTGGAAACAACTTACTGAATGAGAGATTTTTCTGACGTATCTAAAATCTACCGCATCTTTAGTAGATGTTTCGAAATATTTGTTTAAAAGTAACATAATTAGCGCAAATTTATCGATTGCTTTATGTACATAACATTACCCGTCACTGTTGCTGAGGGCGAAAAATCATTTTCGAAATTGAAAATTGGGGGCTGTCCATAAATGATGTCATTTTTATTTCTGACTCCGTCCCTCCTTTCTGTCATAAAATATCACACTTTATCAATCACGCCCCTCCCCCGTCACATAATACATTACCTAAAGGGAGTCATGTTATCCCAGGAAAATGTAAAT
>QLNU02012979.1:49022-63611 GCA_006491805.2 Dysdera silvatica | reverse complement strand
CTCACAAAAGGTTTAAATGAAGCTTTTTGTTACACGCGCTTGGCACTGCATTTGCTTTGCAGCTTTACCACATAGCAGCTTCTTTGTCAGTATTAGTTTTGCCGGATCACACATCTTTTTTTTTTTTTAATTAATTATTTATTTCTCCAGCCATGCTAAGCTCTAAGAAAAAAAAAATAATGCCTGCGAATATAGACGTCGGTTAACAGAGAATTCCGGAATCCGGATAAAAGGGAGTTGGATTATAGAGGTTCTATTGTGTTGCCAAAAAATTCAAATAAGACCCGGTTTATAAGCGGATATTTAAAATCATGGTTTCTTGTTAGGTTTTAATGCTGCTTTTTTTCGATACATTTGAAACGGGACAGATTGTTTAGCGTTACGTCCAAGGCATGAATTAGTTGCTAATGGCCACGCTTTATTAGACTCCAGCATTTAGGTTTTACCACTGATTTAACTGTATATCTCTAATTTTCCCGCGGTCCGTGGGCCACATCAGGCCCGCGAACAGCAAAAACTGGCCCGACTGCAAAAGATAGGAAACTGAAAAAAAAACAAAAAACAAACATTAAATAAATAAAATCGCGTCAAAAATAAAATGTCGATGTTACGAGCGGAGATTTGACATAAATGTTTAAAAACAAATTTTAAAATGTTACTTTGCAACAGTTTGTTTCTGTGTCACACGTTGAAGTAGCAATTCAAAAATAATGGCCGGAGGCTCAATTGTACTCGAAGTATAAGAAATGAGGAGCACAGTGCTTTGAAAGGTAATGTAAAATATTTTTGATCAGTCAAATTTTTAACTGACTGTGAGTATATTCAATTACACGGATTTCTTCTTTTTCTAAAATTCACTTTTTCTCCTAAAATCATTTGTAGTATTTATTATAGGTGCAATGCTTGATATCCAATAGGAAGGGTTTGAGAAGTGAAGAAATGACAAAAATGGGGGCACAAATTCCTGCCCTATATGGTATCGATGCAATGCATCAGGCGGCACTCCGTGTACATGGGCAATATAATAAAATCCGGGTATATTTGGGGGGCCATGGCCCCCCTGCCCTACACTAAAGCCGCCACTGGGATTGAGGCATCCCCCACCCCGTTTTCCTACGACACTGGTTTTACAAATATTCCAGTACTCACCTATATACATAGGCGTAATTAACCGCGCAGGCTAGGGCGTTAATTTTTTTTAGAGGAGGCTAAAGCTCTTACCTCAATGCTATTTCATTGAATCAGAAAATTTGTAGGGGGGGGGGTGTCCCCTAGTCCTCGAATCTACAATCACGCCAATGTTCACATATAACGTGTAAAATCGTTTCGTTTTCTTATCTTCTGATCCGCCGGCCGATAAACAAAGAGATCCAAAGTGGTTTTCCGGGATGGAAACTAATTGAGAACCACTGATCTATAGATTTCCAAGCAGTCCAAATCTCAGTTGTATAGGAAACCAAACCTCGGACCAGGGCCGCCCTTAACTAATGCGGAGCCCGAGGCAAAACATAATTCGGGGGCCCATACATATACGAGTAAGAAAAAAAAAAAGGAATAATGTATGACCACTAGATGACACGAAATACTGGAGCCGAAGCAAAAATATTTTTGGGGAAATTTTTAATATTACAAAAATTTTAAATTTGAGAATTACGCTTCGAGGGGTCCCAAGAATCGCGGGGCCCGGGACGTTGGCCCCGCTCGCCCCTGCTTAAAGACGGCCCTGCCTCGGACAATTTTGAGTAAAAGAAAAATGAAGCACTGGTGCTCAGGGCTTAATTTCTAACAAAAAAAAAGTGCAGGAGCCCTAATATTATGATAAATCGATTAAAAAATCAAATGGCTGCAAAAGAATCGATAAATCATATCAATTGTTTATGTTCATTTTTCTGGACAACAAAATGCATGACCTTAATCACAAATTTATTACTTTTTCATGACAGCGTCTATTTGGGAGCTTCGGCTAATATTTAAATAATCGCCAAAAATGAAGAAGTACCGGAGCCGGGCTCCGGTGGGCTCCCGTCCAATTTAAGCCCTGCTCGTCCTACAGTGTTAGGAGGAGGAATTGTGCAAGGGTTTCATTGGGAAGGGTGGCCGCCGGTGGTCCTACAGTGTCATTGCAATCAAACCCAGGCCAGCGGCCCAACCAACGAACGCGTTACATCTACGCCCAGGAGCGGACACAAACTTTCATTTTGGGGGGTGTGGGGGGTCAAGGACAGAATTTGCCATGGTCTTGGAATAACACCCTTCATTTATCATGAAAGTTGGAATTTTTTACAGTGAAAAAATATATTTTTTGGGGGGTCATAACTAGCGTGACCATTTATTTTTTCCCTCAAAACGGGACATACGACGTATGTTCCGTAAGAACAAATTTTCTTAAGTAGATTTGGTTTTGGTTTCAAATAAGAATAAAATTCTCGGCATGATTTCTTAAAATTTACTTTGGTAATTATCATTGCTTTAAGAACTGCGACTTGCACCTATGTTTTCCCGCTCGTCCATAACTTATTCATAAGAGAAAAGATCCCTTCTACTGGTGCATTAGTTCCTGGCAGTCATAAACTATATTCAATAGTCAAACGAAAGTTCGTCTGATTCAAATTATTGGTGTGAAAGTGTTTGGACAATTCCAGCCAACGACTTTCAGTTGAAATATTCCTGGTGTTCCATCTTGTCACTTTTTGCGGTGTAATCTAGTTATAATACTCATCAAATACTTCTGTATATTCGTTACCATTAAGAAATCCCTTTTCAATAAATACATCCATTAAACTTTGAATTTCTTCTCACGTAGGCATTTTGGTTAAATTTGCCCATTCAAATATTTCTAATTCTTCAAAGAAACAAGTTCACTGCTCCAAATATTCTTTGCTTATTTTGGAGAACTCAGCACACAGCTGTAGTTTCCATATATTCTTTATCAACATCACTACAGCCACTTTCTTGCAATTTTGCCATTAAATTTCAAACAGAGTGGGGAAGAAACTGCGTACTTTGTTTCAAGGCTAAATTGTCTTTAAGATCGGAAATTTTATGTTTTTCTGATTTAAATGTTGGTTAAAATCGCTGGAACCTCCATGGGCCATGTTAAATTCTGTACGACACTTTTCACATATTACGTCCGATGGAATACTTCTTTGCCAATAGCGGCCCTAGATTTTGCGGGACCCTGGGCGATTCACTTTTGGGGGGCCCCAAATATTTTGGAAAAGGGCGTTACCGGGGAGCCTGGGGGTATAAAATAGACCCAGAGAAAAGGGGGTTCGGGAGCCCTCCCCCGAAAAATTTTAAAAAATGAACTCTTTAAAACAAGGTTTTTAAGCCATTTGATGGGAGATGGTAAATAGTTTTGTCTTCTTCTGATCCGTTGTTAATAACAATAATCTTAATTTGATAAAAGTATAACAAATGAATTGTAAGAACAATAAATATCATTTTAGCGTTATTGAAATTCGAATAAATTACGTTTACGTTTTATAATGAATAGGGATCTACAATTTAATGACAAACATTTTACATTACAAGTGCGTCGATAATAAAAGGGCCGGCGCGGGGCTCTGGGCTGTTGCCCGGTCCTGGAGCCGCCTCTGTTTTTTGCTTTATAAACTGGCACTCTGTAAGTTAACATTAAAAGTGCACTTGCGTTTAGGCATTCTTAAAATGGAGATGTCACATAAAAAAAAAAAATTAAATTGTCTACAGTAACACACGTCGATAAAAAAAACAATAATCAGTTGTCAAGAAAGATGCGCGAGCTGGCAAGCTTCTGACCGACTTATAGTTCGTTCACGAAAAGTGGTTCGATGGTACCGTTAGAAATAACGGGAACTGATGTCGCAAACGGCCTAGCCGATTACAGCAGAGGGGAGGACGTCATTTCAGAACTGGTTGTTGGCGCAGACAAACGTTCGGTAAAAACCAGTTCTGAAATGACGTCCTCCCCTCTGCTGTGATCGGCTAGTTCGTTTGTTATGTTAGCTCCCGTTAATTCTAACGGTACCATCGGACTACTTTTCGTGAAAGAACCAGACATATGTGTGGAACGTATTGCGCATGTCCCGTCATCGCCGCGCTACTAAGGTTCCTCTCTCTCTCTCTCTTTACAAACGGAACATGTCGGCTTCCCGAAGCTGTTCTTGGTGACAACGGGACAGGCTATCTAAAAACGGGACGTATGGTCAGGTCAGTCATGGCCCCTGTTTCGGCACTTGTCTACGCCATTGTAGGACCACTAATATTCAAATGAGGATATCGGCTATGAAGGCCCACAGGGAGTAAGAACTTCCTGTTACGAGAGTATACTTAGTTAAAAAGTAATAATAAACGCAAAGGAGTGTTTAAAAATATGCAGATACATTTTTTAATAAAAGGTTAATTTAAAAGTTGTAAGAAAAGGAACATGCCACGTTGGAATGAGAAACACTTGCTCAGAATTTATTTTCCTTTTGTCCCCTATTTATATGCTGACAGGAGAGAAACATCTCCCAACTCTTTCGTTGTTTTCAGTAGATTCGATTTGAAAAGTTGAGCCTTATTTTGTTAATTATATCATTACAGTCAATTACGGTATTATATTCATGTTATATTTTTTTTATATCCTCTCTTTCTCTTTTATAACGAAACTTGGAAAATGACAAGAAACTAATTCTCGTATATTGTTATTTTAACTGGATGTCACTGAAGGCTAATGGAGCTATGTATTCGCCTGCGAATTGGCCCCTAATTAGAGGATCCTAACTGATCCTAACTAATTAGTTAGGATCCTAATACAATATGTTTAGCCCTGTATTCATCATAAATATGTAATTTAAATTAAAACTATTTAATTTAAATGCTTATGTAATGGTGCTTTCGTACAAAAGCCTGGAGCCTGAGGACCTTTGTGGCGGATCTGTAACCCCAATTCGCCCCCCTCTCAACAGCCCTGCGTGGTGACATGAATGTCAAGAAATGCCCTACTAACATATTTAACATTCGTATGTTTTTAAACTTTCATTTCATATCTGTTTTCATTTTTTAAGTTCTACCCATTTGTAGATGAAATTCGACTGATGTTACATACATGAACGATCATCCATGAACGTAAACATACACATGAATGATTATCACGGGCTCAACATAATTGAATGTATCTTTGTTCTGAAGCAAACATGCTACTAATGATGATACTGGAATGAAATCATACTATTGTCTCTGTTAGATCAGACCTTATGAAAGAAGAATTCAGACTGTGATATACACGACTTTTGAGGTTTGTCATCAAAAAGAAGTCATTCACAGAAAATGTCATTGAACTGAAAGAGTGTCTTCAATGGAATTGCCCGAAGTATGGCTAACGTAGTACTACTCTAGGCAAAAGTTGATGTTTTTCTGCGGAGGTTGGAGATAGCTTCGCCTAAGGGGCTGTTCAAGCATCTTAATTCAGCAATATATAATGCCAGCCTGTTGGCAAACTTCTGCAGTGGGCGTTGAAAAAAACGGCGATTCAAGAACGATCCCATTCCGAATTTCTCGACGCCCACAACAGCAGACGGTACACATTACCGGCGGCAAAAAGCAATGTTCGAGATGTTTCCAGCGTTTTCTAAACCAGGAGAAAATGTCGACAAGCCAACGTCTCCAGGAATGCTCTCCTGGGATCTCAAATAGCCAGGTGGACGTCTAAAGGAAGAGATCGTAAATGTTAGAAAAAGTGTCGTGTTCTGACTCCACCCAAGAAATCTGGGCGTCTTCAGTTGTCTCAAAGGTGGGGATGAGAAGGGGAGGAACGACAGCTGAGGTACAGAGAGAACTTACCACAATAAGAAAAGATTAATTTCGCCACCTGGTTGACGGATCAAGTCCCCCACTGTCGCCAATGAAGCAAATACAGAATTAGAAATCGAAAATCAAAACCCGATGCAAAGACAATATCTGGGCATAGTCTGCAGACTGAAAATGCGTAAGAATCCATACAACAAATGAGAAATTTCTAATGTGTATGGTATATTCGCATTGAAACGGTGATAGCTAGTACCTCATAAATACGGCCACTGTGGCCGTATGAGTCTATCAATGCTTTTCTGTGGCCCCAAATAATGTTAGTAATATTATAGTCAACAGTTTTATACAGAGTGAGAGTCGTGCTGCTTACCTTCTTCCGTTTATTCGTCGCGAGATCCTAGTGTGAGATTTGCTAAGACTTTATTGTATATTTATGAAACAGTGCGGCCTTAACAGATGGGCGAACGGGCCCCCCCGATCCAAACAGGGATTTTAAATCGATAAAGTTTGTTCATTATGTGTGCTGTATTTTTCTCATTACACAAAAATTTCGAAATTTAAAAGTTAGTGCAGAAGGGGCCTTAAAAATGATAGAGTTCAGGGCCCCTGAATGCATTCGGACAGCCTTGTTGCACGATATTACAGAAACTACATTAACGCGCCTTCATCATTTCAGTCCATTTCTCCCACTCCTATATCTTCTGTCTGTATAAATTTATAAATAAAGACAACTATCTTTATTCCTTTCAAGGGAAAAACAAGATTTATCTTAAATTTATTTATATTTTTTATTATATATGCAAGTTAGCCGCGGAAATTTACTTGGAGGCGAAGGTGGAGCCTTCAAATTGTTACTCGCAAGAGAACCCTTTTTGCTGTTCACTGCACTTTGGGATCAGAACTGTCGGAGTTGATAGTACTTGATTTCCTGATCACGAATATGTAATCATTTGTCTGCTAAAACGGTATGACAATTGTTTTGGAATACGTATTTGTATTCCAAAAATGACTCTTTTTACTCCAAGTTTGATCATTTTTAATCGCACTGTACACGATAAAAAACAGGTTTGAAGTCGGTAAGATTATGAAGGATCATCGTATTTAACGGATAAAAAATTATGTCTCAGCTAATTTAAATAGTATAAAAAAAATTAATATGAAAAATGAACTTTTAGCATAGATATTTGGCGAATTTGGCGACAATTTTGAAGAGTTGGCGGGACATTTAAGTTTCGCATTCCACTATACAGTGACGCCGACTTCGTGGGTCCGAGACACTTTTTGAATCCTCAATAATTTTGTTGTGGGTTTCTCGAACCCCTAATATTTTTGCTCGTGGGGAAAATACGCGTACGGAAATAAGTGTGCAACATCATTTGACTTCTTTTTTCATCTAAATGTTTTTGTAAAATATTATTACCTCTCCCAGGGCTAACACAGTTGCCAAATACCGGTTACCACTCAAAGTCCCGGGGAGAGTCTTTGTAATTTTTTTACGCCTACAAGCGCAAAATAAATAAACAATTATCAAGAGAAAAAAATATTTTTCTATAATTAACTATAATTTGCTTCATTTTAACATTTCAGGTGTCTTATTGTACCAGATAATCTGATAATGAAATTTAAATTACACTTACATCCTTTTAAAAAGGGCGTGGGTCAATCGATTTAAAATTTTTGGAACCCACAATAATTTTTCAAGTCGGCACCTATGCTACTGTAATAACCGTTCACAAATGTAACAGCAATCTAGTTGTACGAGTTTCCGATTGTGAGAAAATGAAAAATATAGTGAACATAATTCAATCTGTTTTGAAGTTGGTCGTTAATAAATACGACACGCTTCCGTCATTAATAACTGACCAAGAACTTGAGGAAAGTCGGGAAATGTACTTGAAAGTCGAAAACATAATTTTTAATAACAATGTCAGTGAAAATATCAGTTTAGATTTTGAAGACAATTGTGATTTCCGTATCGACGAAGAAAGTGATATTAGTATAGTTGGTGATGAATATTATAACTGTACTGTAAAGGGCGATCAATTGGCAAATGAATTCAGTTTAGAAAATATGCAAACAATTGTTCAGTATTTTGACAGTTGTAAAAAAAATAAATAAATCAGAAAACGGGTTTATTTTGACAGTTATAAAAAAAAATAATCAGAAAACTTGAAATATCCGACAGTAAAATACCCTACTTACTTATATTTCGAGATTTAGAAAATATATATATCAAATATAAGCATAAATATTAATTAGGGAGAGTTCAAGTATTACGTAAGCAATATTTTGGCCACTTTATACCCCACCCCACGTAAGCAAAAACTAACATTGGCTAACGTGGGAAAATAAGCAAAACAACAACCCCCTCCTTCCACAAAAGTGATTACGTAATACTTGAACACTTCTTTATTAATTAATTTGTTTAAGAGAAGCTGAGGAAACATTTGGCCCGACTGTTCAACGATTAACAACGTTTCAAAACGAATTTATTTCAACCTTCAAACTCATATATTACATGATCCAAGTCGGAAAAAATGGACAAAATCAAAATGAGAAAGTGGGTAGAATGTTGTATGAAACCCATCATGTCTCCTCCTTCCTGTGTTTTACTAGACTCATGGACAGGTATACAGACAGGCCCAAGCACTTATCAAGGGTTTTCTGAAAATTGCATATCATTGCAAATATCCCCCCACCCGCCTCAAAACAACATCCCTTATACAACCGCTGGGTGTTTATTTTTTTCGGCGACGTAAAAAAATTTAAAAAAAATAACCAATAGAATAACAATCGATGAAATGGATATTGACATACGACATCGAAATGAGATAATAAAAATGCATTCTTTGGTTCACAATCCATTATAGTCTAAAAATTATCGCCCTACGTTACAATATGCTTTGTTTAGGTGCTGTTATAGCAATCATGATCCGGGAAAATTCAAAAATGTCGAGGAAATTTCTTTTGAAATTGAATGCAAAAATTTCAGCTGAGATAATTGCAAAAATCTTATCATTCTTAAAATATGCCCACTGTGATCAATTGCTTTGCTTCACTCATTTTTTGTACTGTACCACTTTTATGATTTTCCTAGAAAGTAAACAGTTTAATTTTTCTAATTTTTAAATGAAGAACATCATTCAACAATTAATCCACAAATTACGGTTACATAACTTCATGAAATAAAGTACATTTCATGAAACTTCGTTCACATTTTTTCTAATTACAATAAATGCATTTTCAAATAGCCTACTATTAAGTTTTGTTCACAATTGTTTTTAAATTCCATGGTTGCAACAGCATGTAATATGTAATGACCACATCCAGGTTGGGTAAATATAGCAACTTTTCATTATTCGTACACATCATTTATTCATACTCATATATTCATAACATTTCATTTATTCATACTCATACATTCATAACATTTCATTTATTCATAACATTTCATTTATTCATAACATTTCATTTATTCGTACTCATATATTCATAACATTTCATTTATTCATACTCATATATTCATACATTTCATTTATTCATACTCATGTATTCATACATTTCATTTATTCATAATTTTATATACATGTTATGAATTCATCTGTTCCTTTTCCTTATGAGATAATATTTTGGAAAAAGAAATGTAAAAGAAACTTGACATGGGCTGCGATAATACGAAATAACTATTTTAAACGAAAATCTGGGGAAGTCTTCAAAATTGCCGCCAAATACCTATGCTAAAAGTTCATTTTTCATATTAATTTTTTTACACGGTTTGGATTAGTTGAGACATAATTTTTTTTTATCCGTTAAATACGATGATCCGTCATAATTTTACCGACTCCAAACCTGTTTTTACTCACATACAGTGCGATTACAAAATATCAAACCTGGCGAAAAAAGTAATTTTTGGACTTCAAATATTCATAAAAAATTGCCATGTCATTTTTGCAGACAAATGATTACATATTCGTGATCAGGAAGTCAAGCACTATCATCTCCCATAGGTCTGATCTCAAAGTGCAGTGAACAGCAAAAGGGGTTCCCTTGCCACTATATTTTAAACTGTGTATCCTGACGAAAATAGCCCAGGGCTATTGAAACAGCTGTAAACGATTTAACTTTATTAAACTGTGTTAATTTGTCACCTTTTCAATTAATGCGCAGTGTCGCCGTCAAATTATTTCAAGTTCAAATGTGTATGACACGTTATATTTTTTAATATATTTACTGCGTCAATTTCATTTTAAAACCCAATGTTCAAAACTCAGTTCTGGAAGTCGATTTAAAGAGAGTACCAATTGATAAAAACAAATTTAAATAGTTTAATATTTTTAAACTCGAAAATTTTAATATTTGCAGTCTGTTCATAACACCGTTTTTGAAATTGACTAACTTCCTTCTTGGTTATCCAAATTTAAGCACTATGCACGTTCATACGAAAGAATATGTTTCGTTGTGAAGAAGAGGGGCTTAAAAAAACGGGGTCAGTTGCATGGGCGCCCACATGATTACTTCTTTGGTTAGGTGGGGGTGAGGGCTGCAAAAATGATGACCTTCTTCTCAAGGCTGTCAAACATTTTAGTGAATGTACAAGATACTAAAATGCTACAAAAATAATTGATACTGCTTGACAATTAGTAATAAGCTGAAAAATACCATATTTTATTTATAATGCGACTAAAATTTTTGAAAGTAAACCCATAGCAAAATCGGGCAAATCAAATTTTTGAACGGCTGGGGTGGGGGGATCAAGCCCCCTCTGCCCCCCCACATGGGCGCCCATGATCAGTTGTGTTAAAGGGGCGGCCTGGGCCCTCTCAAAGGGCGCATATCTTGGACTTTTGGAGGGCGCGAGTGCTTGCCCATTCGGAGGCGAGAGCCCTATCCTCGTAAGAGGGCGCACCGGCCCGGCGGCCCAGTCCGCCCCTGATCGTTACCAATTTCTTTCTATTGGGATGGGAGAGAAAAAATAGGAAAAAGTAGGAATACCTGGGAAACGGGGGCAGACGAGATAGGAATTTGAGAGACAAAATATTAGAGATTAGTGATGTGCTCAGACGTTTATCACGTGGGTCCCCTATAAATATGACTTAATGAAAACCCGAGGGGAAAGTGTTGTCATTGTGGAAAAATTACAGACGAGATGCTTTAGAAATGGCTGCGGTAACCCTCGAGTTTCACAGAAAGCACTTTGAGAAATACTGATTTTGAGAAACATCGTTTTGATGATTCGATACTAAAATCTGCTGTCTTTTGGCAGTCGTGTCTTCGCTTTTACCACATTAGGACCGACGTCGACACAGATTCGCTCTGCCTTCGTAGGTCGCTGAAGGTGGCTAACCTCTTCCCTCCATTGAAATGTGAACGGTTTTTATTGGACGGCCTTGATTTGCTGTTTGTTATTTGTAGTCCACCCTCATGTGGCACACACGTCATGTTTTACGAGAACGCGACGCGCTACCCAAAAGGCTAAGCGGGGTAAAGTTCCGCATATATTGGGGCCATGTCCGATGACGGACATGACCCCAATATCAGCATGCCTTACAGCACTTTTTCTCACTTTGTTCCTTCATCTAACGACACCCACAAGATCGCGACGCGCCTCCTCCACAAGCAGCAGCTCGTGACATGCAGCGGTATATTTACTATGGAAAAATATGTTGTGGCGAGCCTTCACATTCTGCTCATCCCGATGGACAGAAACGCGGTCCGAATTTTTTCTAGAAGAGCGGGAATTTAAACGTATAAAGTTATTTTTTATTTTGCTTCTTTTATTTGCAATTATCCCTTAGAATGAATGCCCATTTATCAGCGTGCTGTACTAACAGTCGTGAAACTGCCCTAGATACCAGAAGTGTCACTGTTTGAAATGGACGAGAAACTAACAAGATTTGAAACTGTCGATAACGTCGCCTGATTCAACTAACAAATAACAACATTATCGCCTTTTTTTTCCACGACAAACCCCCATTGCACTATCGAGATAGTACTCAAAGGTCCTCATTGATAGTACTCGAAAGTCCTTATTTATAGCACTCAAAAGTCCTCATTAATAGTACTCAAAAAGTACTATTGATGTTAATGAGGGGTGAAAAAAAGGAATACGTTCTTCTTTCCTCACATACGCATACGTACGATGAAATACCCCTGCAAAGTTGGCCACCTGTCTATCATGACCACCTGAGAAGAAACCCAAAAAGCCCATGTGATAACCTTTATTTTTTTGGCCACCTGACTAAGTTGGCCACGAAAGCGTGTATTTTTGTGTGTATTTAATGTATTTTGTGTATATTTAATGGTGGCCGACTTCACAGGTTTCACTGTATTATGTTTATCGCATGTTGTGGCTTTTTATGCGCAAGGACAATGGAGGTCACGTGGTGGTGTGTTGCACCAAGATTTACTTTTCCGATTAATCCGAAACTCTTAAGGCTCAGGAAACCAATCCCCGGACTGTATGTAACCTGGAGGTTGGTTCTCTAGGCCGTAAGAGATTTGTGAGCAATTTGTCGATGAGCGTGCTATTTTTGACAGTGTTAGGAATCGAACCCAGGTTATATAACGACACGTTACCAAAGCACGACACAGCGGGGCCCAAGTTGTGTTTTAAAGCTGTGAGAATTTTTATTCAGACTAATCATTTTCACGCGTGTTGCTAGATGCTTGACACGAGAAGTCCTAGAGTATAAAACTCTTCTGTTTAGTAACTTATTAGGTATTTAAACTAGAGATATTTCTCCTCCTCTCTCATACACGATTAACTACAGAATTTATTGAAAATTAACTATTAGGGAACTGAAAAAAGAACTAAGCTCATTTCCCATTTCATCCGTTAAAAAGATTAAAAGGATCAGTTTGTCTTTGCGGATCTCCATTTGTATAATGAAAGTCCTAAAATAAAAATGCAATACCCCTACTTTTCCGAACATTAATCGATTAAGTTTCAAAAGTCCAATTAATCGAGTAAGCTTTCAAAAGTCTAATTAATCGATTAATTTCAAGAAATAGATTTGTCCATTGGTTTGGAAAAATAAACTGATCGATTAATTTCAAAAAATAAATTTATCGAATAATTATAAAGGATAAATTCATGGATTAGCTTTTAAAAGGTTAAGTGGATCCTCGAGTTCGAAAACGGATTATTTTTAAAATTATTGATCTTAGATTTTTTTACCGATTTCTTATCGATGAATACATGATCAAATGATAAATCGTGTGGTGTGAAAAGGAGTCGTGTACCATCAGGGCTGAATTTCTAACAACAAAAATGTAGGAGCCCTAAGATTATGATAAATCGATTAAAAAATCGACCGGCTCAAAATAATCGATAAATCATATCAATTGTTTATGTCCATTAACCATTTTTCTAGACAACAAAATTCATGATCTTAATCGAAAAGTCATTACTTTTTCATGACAGCGTTTATTTAGGGGCTCCGGCTAATATTAAAATAATCGCCAAAAATGAAAAAGTACCGGAGACGGACTCCAGTGGGCTCCCACCAAATTTAAACCCTGTGTACTATCGATAGATGTGCAATGAATCAAGCCGTGAAATAACAGGTTCCCATACACAGATGCGTTATAAGAAGAATAATTTTTCCCATCTCTTGAAAAAATTTCTTTTTGAAAATGATCCGTTTTTGAATTTATCGATTACAATTTTGAAGATAAATTAATCGTTTATATTTCGAAAGATTAAATTTATCGATGAAATTTCGAATGAATTGGGAAACTAAGGATTCCGCAATCTTCTATTTTACTTACCAACAAATCGTAACCAGACTTCCAGGAGTCCTAACGCTATAATAAATCGATTAAGAAATCGAATGGCTGAAAAAAATCGATAAAGCATATCAATTGTTTTTGTTCATTTTTCTGGACAACAAAATTCATGTTGTCTTAATCATAAATTCATTACTTTTTCATGAGAGCGTCTATTTATGGGCTTCGTCTAAATAAGCGCCGAAAATGGAGAAGTAACGGAGCCGGGCTCAGGTGGGCTGCCGCACAATTTAAGCCCTGGCTATAATCCTTCCGTCCTTGCTTATATTTCAAAGCTAAACCTTATTTTCATCGTTAAATTTTAATCTATGCATCTTTCGAAAATTTTTCCTTCTTCTAATTTCAACGTCTGGCTTGCAATACGATTTTGGCGAACGTATCATTAGCATACATCTCCATATTTTCGTTTGAGTCCAATATTGGGCTACACACACGTCATGACAATGATGAATAGAAATGGGAATAAAACACTCCCTTGTGGGAACTCATTATTTAACTCAAATAACAGTTATCTTCGCCCTGTATTTGTTTAGGCTTCTTTTATTTTCATAGCTATGTTTTTAATTTTTTTATATTTGTCACTTATATCTTTCACTTTCTTTTATATTTATGCTCATTAGGTTCTGTTTTTGATCCTGGTTCCATAAATCGCACCACTTCGCTAAAGATCATATTCTAGGCATCACCCCACCTCACCCATGGCATTTTACGTTCTTAATTTGAAAATGCTAATTTTCTGAGATGTATCGTCAAGACGGAGTTGATGATACTTCCTAGAAGCCCTGTGCACGGGGCACAGGACCTCAAAAAGGGAGGAGTGTTGATAGGACTTTTTTTTCTCTCATAAAGAATTTGTAATAATGATATTCAAATGGGGGGGGTGTTTAACCCCGAAACCTTCCTTTGTGCACAGCCCTATTTATAATCATTGGTGTACGCGGTGGGGTGTTGATGGGGGTTGTAACCCCCATTGCAATGAAATTTTGTATATTTAACATAGGAATATGTGAGTTGTAGCTCTGTAACCCC
>QLNU02012979.1:29061-43924 GCA_006491805.2 Dysdera silvatica | reverse complement strand
AAATACAGTAAATTGATAAAAAAACGATTCATTCTTTTTTCCTCCTTCGTATTTACAATCCAAAACGAATTCAGAGAAACAACAGTTAGTATCCAGTCACAACTACGATGTTGGCGTGACAGTGTGATCGAAAAACATATTCTTATCCACATTTTTAAATGGGAATAAGTGTGAGCACATTTTTCAGATTTATATCGCATCTTTGGCGCTACTGCACGAGATACAACCCACTGAATTCTAGTCAGTGTTGCCAAACTGGCAATTAGCTTAGCCGCCATGTTGTTTACACTGTTCTTCTTTCTCCTCCTCCCCCCTCCTTCTCTTTCTCCCAATTCTAAAAAAGTAAAAAACGAGTATTAGCCTTCATGTTTAAGGCGTTTCTTTGTTCCTCCTCCTTTTTATCTTTCTCCTCTTCCCTCTTGTTCTTCCCCCCTCCTTCTCTTCCTCCCTTTATCCTCTCTTTCCTCCTTCTCCTCCACCCTTCCCAACTTTAAAAAAATAAAAAACGAGTGCTTACTTATTTCCTGGAATCGTATGTTTGTGGTGGAAACATCGTTTTAATTGACAGCACCTCAATCACATTTTTCTTATTTTGCATGCGCAAAAAACAAAAAAAAAACCTCACATTTTCGCTGCAACGAAAAAAAAAAATAATAATAAAAATAACACGAGTACGAACGTGAAGTAAAAAGAAAATGGAGTATCAAACCAGTCCTCACTGCATCATGCAGATGTATGTGTCGTCAGAGTATGTGATGTCACAACACGATCTAGTGCAATTTAGTACGATTTCAAGAGGATAGAGAGAGAGAGAGAGAGAGAGAGAAGTGGGTTGCGTCTCGTGCAGTTGCACCGAATCTTTATATGTGCGTTAGGGGGTCCCCAAATAAAAGTTAGGCCCGGATCCCCCCCCAATAGTCGAAGTCGACCCCTACCTTTACCTACAGCGTTTAGACCAGTGAAGGACTTTATTTTGTAATGCTAAACCCTGGTAAATCTTTTTATCGTTGTGTTATGTTAAAATACTTTTAAGAGCCGCTAAAATCTGCTTTGCCCAGGGCCGCTGACACCGCAAGCACAGCCCTTTTGCAAATGAACAAATAAAGAGCAGCAAGAAACTCTGGAGAGGCTTTTAGTAAGTTTTTTTTTTTTAACTACTGACCAGTGAGATCCGTGAAAATTTTAAGTGGCCCGCTGTTCAAAAAGGTTGGACAACTCTGCTATATATAGGGCCGTGCTTAGTGGGGTGCGACCTGGGCGACCGCCCAGGGCCGCTAAAAAATGCAGTGCCAGCATCAAGAAATAAGTTTTTAGCGGCCTTTATATACCTTCCCAGAGTATTTCATCAATTGACCTTTTGTGTGTGACGTTATATTTGCCCATATTATATTGCCACAATACTCACGAAGTTTCTAAATGGTGGTCAGAATAAATATACACGTTATTAGTCAAATGCGTTAGCATCAGTAAACTATGCAGGTTATAATGTTCATTGTGGCGGCCTTATAGCCACTACAAAGACCCACGGTTTCCGACAAAAAAGCACTTATCGCAAAGTTCTGAGAAGCAGAAATTGATAATTACATTGTACTGGTTTTTCTTTGTGTTTAGAATGCGGCAGTAGATCTAAATAAAACCCTTTCAATTATCCACAACATCGAAGTTAAGCAAGAAATGCCAAGTGATTGATATATCCCTATCTAACTTCGTTTATTTTTAATTTGACTTTATTATCTTCTTGTTACCTTTGGAGTTTAAACCCGTGAAGCACTTTATTTTGTAATGCTAAACCCCGGAGCGTTTTTTCGTCGTTGTGATACGTTAAAACATTTTTGAGGGCCGCTAAAATCTGTTTCGCCCAGGGTCACTAACGTTGTAAGCACGCTTCTATAGGTGGAAGCAAGTTGGAATAAAATAGTTTCTTCAAAAATTCAAAACAAGCTAAATATTTATTATAATGTTTCGCAACAAAAACAAATGTCAGGAAACAAAACTTGCGAATTCCCTCGTCGTAGGGTTTTCTTCCCATTTTGGCAATATGGACATCACTAGAAATTGACTTTGGTTCATAGGCGTACGCAGGAAGTTCATAAGGGGGGGTTAAAGAGTTACAACTCATATATTCCTATGTTAAATATACAAAATTTCATTGCAATGGGGGGTTACAACCCCTATCAACACCCCCCTCCCCTGCGTACGCCAATGCCTTGAATCAATATAGGTTTTCTCTTCGTTAGCAGAAAACGTAATTTCTAGTTGTGCCATTTAGTTTTATTTCAGGTTCTAAAAGGGCAACTTCTCAACCCTTTCAATCTTTCATATTTTGGCAAAAATTATTCAGCACTAAGGGAGAGTTCAAGTATTACGTAAGCACCTTGTGTATGTGTGTGTGTGTGGGGGGGATTGCCGTTGGTTTATTTTCATATGGTAATGTTTGATTACTGGGGAGGGGTTAAATGGCCAAAATATTACTTACGTAATGGTGGAACGCTCCCTAATTGGATCAACTATCATGCACACTACTAGAGAAGAAGGACAAGTAGTTATTTCCCTTCTCGCTAAAATGTATAGGAAAATTTATATTTTCCCCATTAGCACCCTCCCTTCCCCCAAAAAAACCACAAAATAATCCCTTTTCCCCTACCCTTCCTCAAAACACACCGCTATTGCCATCTACTACATTCGATGGCGATTCCAGTGTTAAATCATCCAGAAAAAGTTTTAACGTAAAATAAGCGCTATGTATTAATAAGCGTCTTTAAATTCGATAGCTTATTTTACCTAATCCGACAATTTATACCTGGTTTTTGACTGATCAAGAATAGATAGTGAAGTACTCTCTGTCTACCACGAGAGCTCTTCGCTGAAAGTAGCCCATTTTCAATGGGGGATGCTTGAAGAAATACACTCGCATTGACGCATCCAGTAGCGTAGCTAGGGGGAACAAGGGCTACGGTGGCCCCGAGCGCCACAATTCGGGCGGCAGCAATTAGCCTTTAAAAAACAACGACAGGCACAACAAGTACGGCAATAACAGTCACTCGACCCGGGCGGCCAAACATCAAGCTACGTCACTGGACACATCCCATATTGAAAGTGCGCTAGGTTGGTTCTACGAGAGTTCTGCAAAAAGTTTCACGAATTCTTGCGGTGGATAAACGGTAACTGCACAAAAATAAAAAAAATAAATAAAGGTGTTTGACGGTCAGTTAACTATTATATAAAAGAAATTAAATTTTTTTGAAAAACAAGTGCACACATTTTATTTATTTTTATTTAATTACATAGTAAATTATTTAAATTTATTCTCTCCCGTTCAGGCCCTCCTCCTCCCTTTTTTAAAAATAAAAAAGATTTAATATGAATATTTTTATTCAACAAAGTATACAACTAATACATGACAAAAGACAACTATTGAGTATTAAGTGCAATGAAAGAGTAAAATCAAGCTGATCCCTTTTCTTAGGTTGCACCATTGTAAGGCGTAGGGGATTGGGCTCGTGGAGCCGGTAAATAATTATGAAAACTTTACGCCTGTGCCTATTAGCCTGTATAATCGCCACTAGGCTTCCACAAATCGCGGGAACCGCATTCGCCAAACAAAAAATAGCACGTGGCAGCATAGGCGTAGGTAGAAAATTCATAAGGGGGGAGTTATAGGCTCAACAAGGAGGGGTTACAGAGCTGCAACTCACATATTCCTATGTTAAATATACAAAATTTCATTGCAATGGGGGGTTACAACCCCCCAAAACACGCCCCTGGCTACGCCTATGCTTGCCAGCTTCAATAAGAAAACCAAGCAGGAAACGGGTTTTTTTTTAAGGCGCCGCACATTTGCACCCACTCTTAATTTACATAGCATTGCATTCATATATTCATGTTGTGGCATTTTCTCTATCAGTTAGTGTACGTTATTGTTTTTGTGTGAATTAGGGAGATCTCAGGTATTACGTAAGCACCTTTGGGGGTGGGGGGGTGCTGTTCTTATTTTCCTATGTCAGCCAACGTTAATTTTTGTTTAGGAATAGTTCAAGTATTACGTAAGCAATATTTTGCCATTTCAATCCCACTACAGTAAGCAAAAATTAACATTGGCTGACTTTGGAAAATAAGACCAAACGCAACCCCCTCTCCCAAGGAGGTTTACATAATACTTGCACGTTCCTTTACCGGGGGGGGTGAAAGCAGGGGCGGCTCGAGGTTGATTTTGAATCCGGGCGGCCTGACACAGATTGCTTTTTGCCCCCCACCCCCCCCCCGGCGAAAACAGATTTTCACAGATGCGCAGTGAAAGTGGCCAAAAGTCTCTGAAAGAATTTCTCTAAAGATGTCTCTAAAAATTTCTCTAAACTTGTCTCTTCTTTTTAGAGAGATTTTCTACTGTTGGGTCAATTAAAAAAAAATCGAACTTGACTTCAGTTTGGCGCCCTCATCCAATAGGACCCAGGGCGGCCGCCCGGTTCGCCCTTCCCTTAAGCTGCTCCTGGGTGAAAAGGTATAAAATGGCCAAAATATTGCTCACGTGCTTGAACGTCCCTATTGAAGATTTTATACCTAGCACCATTGGCATACGCAGGGGGTTGAACCCCATACGATATAATTTTGTATATGAATATATGGAGTTGTGGTTCTGACCCCACCTACCCTTATGAAATTTCCGAGTACGTCTGCTCCTGGCATCTTCGTGAAGTCGAACATTTTTAGATGGATATTGACGGACAATCGATTCCAATTTCCGTCAAATAATGCACCCAGAGTATTCGCGGGATTTTTGGCTATGGTAGCCCAGCGGTCGCCAACCGGTGGTCCGCGAGAAAATTTTGGTGGTCCGCAGAAAAATCTGGACATTATGTGCATTTTTAATGTTTTATTAATAATAAAACAAAAATAATATTCTAAGAAATTCTCATATTCTGAATGACAATTTCCACCTTTATATTGCAGTAAATTCACGAAATGTGGTCTGCGGGATTTAAAATTATGGATTTAGTGGTCCGTGACGTCTGAAAGGTTAGCAATCGCTGATTTAGATGGAAAGCCAGGGAAAAACGGTTAGGTGTCGCCTGCATTCCGTCCGACTCACCACGAGGTAAAGCAATTTTGTCGCTTAGTTGTTCGTATTATCCACTGATAACGATGTTGGGATTATGAATTTTAAGTCTAAATACAGAAGGACTTGTCTAAAGTGACCACCTTTGGGACTGTAACGGTCACCATAGGCAGATGAGTCACTGTGGACGACAGACTTGGGTATGGGAAAGACTAAGTCCCAACCAGTTCTCTCTTATAAAAAGGAGTCACTTTGTACAGGTGGTCACTTTACCAGGTTTCACTGTATCTACGAATTTCCTTATCGTTAAAGCCATTACGTCGCAGCTTGGTGGACAACCACATGCCTACTTAGAAACTTTTGTCAACAACATCAGTGTGAATCTTAAAAAGCGCAGCTGCGTTGCACTTATGTTGTGGCTACCATAGTATAAACATTGGCTTGCTGATGCCGCTGAGTCAGTAATGGCGGCAAAGCAATAAAATTTAATGTCCCGTAACAGGAAAGTGTGAGTTTACATTAGTAAACCCCGCTTTGGACACGGTATAATTATTTGCAGAACCTTCTAAGCACGTACAAATTATGTATGCTCTTTTCCAGTTTAAACATGTGTTAATAACGTCCTTATCAACCGCCATTAACCAAACAGAATTAAGCACAAAAGCTAGGCGAGAACACGTTTTACAGCGTTTGGAATGTCCAAACACTGTCGGGACATAAATATACTAACGTCTACTTTAATCAGACACTTCACGTAAATAAAATTCCACCATGATTAGAGAAGGTGGTTATGAAAGCACTGTATAGCAGAATTTAAAGATGACTTTTTGCTTCATCTAGAAATAACTGATTTAATATTTTTATAACACATGTGTTCTGAGCATGCTTTCATGGTTAAGACATGTTTTGGAATTCAAAAGTATTGCCATTTCTTGCGTAAGACCAATCCTGGTCACATTAATAAACTCATGTTTGTAAAAATTGCAACACCATGAAGGACTCGTCCGAATTGAATGAAATTTAATGTACAAACGACCTGTGTTGATACAAATAAACGATTAAAATTACAAAGCAAAAAAATAATATTGCATGTCGAAAATCAGTATTTGGTGAAGCCACCACGCGCTGCAATAAGTGATGCTATACGACGTGGCATGGAATCAAACAGATGTTGAATGTGTGCCTGAGGAAGAGCATTCCAGATTGCTTGTATGCGACCCCAAAGTTCATCTGTAGTAGCTATGGGACGAGGATCACGAGCGAGACGCCGACCAACGAAATCCCACACATGTTCAATCGGCGACATATCCGGCGAATAGGCAGGCCAAGGAAGAAGCTGTATCTGTTGTGATGAAAAGAAGTCTTGAACATTCCTGGCAATATGTGGGCGGGCATTGTCCTGTTGAAATACAGCTCCGGGAATGCCTTGAAGGAAGGGAACAACTTCGGGCTCCAGAACTTCATTGATGTACCGGTTGCTGTTAAGATTACCCACAATTCGTAGCAGCTGAGATCGTCCATGATACGCAATCGCACCCCAGACCATAACGCTGGGGGTTCGTCCACTATGACGTTGGATAATGCACTCCGGAAGGTGGCGTTCACCGGTATAGCGTCTAACACAGATGCGGCCATCACTGTACCCCAAATTAAAGCGGGATTCATCAGAAAACACCACTTGTTGCCAATCAGCACGCCAGTCTCTATGTCCATGAGCCCATTGTAGCCACAGGCACCGATGGTTTTGCGTCAGGAGGATCCTGTATATAGGACCTCTTGCACGCAGTCCACGGTGCAGTAGACGCCGACGAATTGATGAAGCACACAATGATACACCTGTAGCAGTGCACCAACGTTCTGCCAACTGTCCAGATGAAGCAAAACGGTCCGTCACCGCCATGCGGACCAGGTGTCTATCATCCCGTGCTGATGTCACCTTTCTGCGTCCACTCCCGGATTTCTGAGTTGTCTGGTTCTCTTGAACCCACTGCTTCCACACTCGCATCACTGTGCTGCTGTTACGCCCCATACGAGCTGCTATTGCACGATAAGAAAACCCTCCTTCACGAAGGCCGATCATTCGTTCCCGTTCAAACTCCGTAACTTGCTGAAATGTCGCCCTCTTTCGTCGTAGAGGCATAGTGACGTCTCATGTAACGTTTACCACTAGCAGATAACCATACACGCCCCGCTACAGCCCTCTATTTATACGGATCCATCAGCAGTTCAGAGGGCGCTGCTCAGCCCACGCATACGCAGTGACTCTGAAATTCTAATCATTTGAATAGCATACCCGAATTTGCATTTCCTGAAAGTTTCAGCTCAATCACATGCTTCCTTCATGGTGTTGCAATTTTTACAAACATGAGTTTATTACGAATTATGATGCAAACAAAATCGAAAACAACTACGAGTTGATTGAATAGAGTTAGAAAGAAAAGGGCATGAATGACAAAGTGTATTTTATTTATAAAGATATACATAAGTGTTCGCAGATTTAAATTTAAAAAGCAACAAAATGTCGATAAACAACTCCAGAAATTCATACTGAGTCCTACATCAAATACTTAAAATCCCATCATTATCAAGTTGTGGCGATTTGTTGAAAGTGCAACAATTTTTTTTATGTGGCACGCTGATCTTCGTCGGTGTGCGGGGTGGGGGGTATAGACTGTACCCTCTCTCTCACACACACGCGCACACACCGGTATCAATCCAGTACTTTATGAAATTTATTTTGTCCATGATGCTTTTAAGCAACGTATAGTATAGTTGAGTTAAAAATAAGTAAATTTTTACTAGGAACGGCAAATAAAATACATGAAGTTGGAAAATCATACAGCTAGGACCAGGGCTGTCCTGAAGAAAATTATTGACATTAAGCGGTGCTGTTTTAATTAAAGAGTATTGAAATTGAGGGGTTACTGGACTTGGTGACGTCATCGCGCCGCGCTGACTGGCATTTGACTGGTCGTTTATCGCCTATCCAAGCCCAAGGTGGCACATGCCACTTCCATCAGTTTTTCATTCCTCTTCTGTTCGTACGCAGGATATTATTTTGAGGCTGAGGAGGTTCAAGTGGTTTTCCTCATTCGTTTCCATTCAAATTTGTAAATGACTAGGGGAAAAAAAAGCTGAACTTTGTTGAAAGTTTCCACAAAACCAACAAATACAAAAACTTTCTTGAGAGTACGCGGCGCACACAGCGCGTACCCTTTAGGGACAGCCCCACCTATCACTACTTTCATTTAAATTCCAGCTTGGAAAACAATCGTAATCAGTTCCCGGGTAAAAAGCCATGGTATTCAACATCTTACAGAAGGACGAAGAACATTCATGGATAATGTTTTTTACAATTTCAAAATATTAAACTGAATTGTTTTTCGTCGGTTATTTTAAGAAAAGGGCCCAATACTACTTTTAACTGAAATGGTATGAAAACTATAATGAAGTGTAAAAAAAAATGCACTTTGAAAAATGCGTGTCGTTACGGAAGGACAGAAAAAATATGAAATGATGTCCTTCCGTAACGGAGTTTTCAATGTTTTTTTCAATTTCGGTACAGTTAATTAAATAATACAATTCATTATTTTGAAAAGACTTGAAAGATTAAAATGATATAATTTATTAGTTTTAATATGATGTAAACATCATTCTTTTTCAAATTTTAAACATCTCAAATACCATGGCTTTACCCGTAACCATAGTAAGTGTTTAGAATCGAATTTAAAAATGAAAGGAATGTGTTACTTTTGAAACGTGTTTATCAATGAAATATGGGCTTCGGATGGGATTTTGCGGACCTAAATGGTAAAGTATTTGATAAATAATTAAAATAACGTCCATTTTTCCCATTGAGAGTTCAAATTATAATAATGGCGTTGTGAAAAGTGCAGCGATCCAGTCAAAAGAGAGGTTTTCAAAGCCATTTGAGCTTTTAAACGTTAATAATACTTTACAGAGGAATAGAGTTCAGAAAGGAGGGACATTATATTACCGAAAAATGCGAAAAAAAATAATAATTTCGTACAAACATAAGTATTACACTAATGTTAGGAATTGACGGGTGTGGTTTCTGGATGGCAGCTAACTCTGGCTTTAAATTTAAAGGCAATGCTGCAATTACTCTGGATAAAAACCTCCAGGAAGTAGTTGAATTGGGCAATTCACTGCGAAAACTAATATGTTATTATGTTACTTAAGGAAGTAATTAACTGTTGAGAAATGCTAAAATTATTCTAAAATGCCAAAAAATATTCCCATTCTTTCTACGTTAAAGGCTGTTATTGTAACGCAAACTGGAATATCAGCTTTTTGAAGGATTCAGCTATTTCTCCAACCATTTTGTAACAAAAGAGGAAATGTAGAGTTTCCATATCGAAATCCGCCTTGTGTTGTATACGTAATTGTAACTATATATAGCAGGGGCTGAGATTCTGGTTCAGTTTCACAAAATCTAGGGCTAAAAACTCATTACAATAGTCCGTAAAAATGTCTTGATGGTAAGGAGGAGATATAGAGATGCCTAAGCCCCCCTCCCCTCGGCTACAGTGGCAGATTTACCACTAGACTAAAGCCTATGGCGGCAAATTTTCAACAAAAAGTTCGCCGCCTTGGGAGCAGCGGCGGATTAAGCGGCTGGTGGCCTCCAGGGGCCCCGGATCTCCAAGGGAGATCCCCGAGCTCAAGGGATTCCTAGTTAAAAACTGCCACAACATAAAAAACGAAAGATTCAATATTTAATATTATTCATGCATTCTACGTATATAAGTACAGAACGTTCTTCATTAAATTAGAGCTAATTAAAAATCATATTAGCTCAACAATGAGTGCAAAACGATTAAATGCTTCTTTCAGAACTATAGTTTTGCCACTTAAAATTAAATAAGAAAAATGAGAATTAAATAAAATTAAATTATAATGGCAGAAACCCTGTTCTTAAAAACGCCATTTTTCTTATAAAAAGCTGAGGAGGAGAACGACTTTGATTTAACTTCCAAGCACGCGCTTTAATACTTACTCCGTATATATAAAATACATATACACTTGAGCGCCAGAATGCTAAACGGTAATTGGATGAGAAGAAAAAATGATTGTCGTTTAAATAACATTTCCGCGCGAAAACTGGAGCTTCTCGATAAATCTTCGAGGAGGAGAGGATGTTTATGTCCTGCTCCGACTGTATTAATTTTTCTAAAATTCCTTTTGAACTGTTATTATTATTTTAAAGAAATAATATTTATTATAGAATAAGTAAAATTTAAAAGGGAAAGAAACTATTTGATTATTATTGGGCGCATATAATCAACAGGATTATTGCTGCATCATTATTATTGAAGTATTTATTAGTGAGTATATATCACTTGGATAAACATACCAGGACGTAAAGAGTTCAATCGAATTGTAAGTATTGTTTACTCTATTTTTGTAAAAGTTATGAATAATAATAATTATGTAGATTAGGGAGAGTTCAAGTAGAGTGAAAATCGGTTATAACGACCTCCAAGGGACCGTGCAAATTCGGTCGTTATAACCGATGGTCGTTGTAAACGATATCTTTTTAAAATCATAGTAGCCTATATAATGCACTCTAGAGTTTTATAAATTATTTTGATAGTAAAAAGTATTAAACTGTTTGGTTTCAAAATTAAATAAACATATACTTAATCATAATGAATTTGATTTCAGTTTATATTACGTTATAGCCAAACTAAGTACATAGTACTTCCTCAGATTTTTAAATTGACAAAAATTCTAGAAAATACTACTAAAGTATATAATGTAGAAAACAAATCTAATGAATTATATTTATTATATTATACTAATGACTTCCGAACAGTGCCGGTTTAAGAGATTTATGGGCTCTACGCTGAAAAAATAAAATAGGCCCCTAAAGAATATGACCCTCGTGATATTCAATTAATAAATCACTTTTTAAGTTCACTATCTTTAATATTCAGGTTTAGCAGTAATAAAAATTTCTCGGACATTTGTAAATAAACAGGATTAGAATAACACTTAAATTTCGCTAACAAACCTCCAATCTTGATTACTCACCAATCTGACTTACCAATTTGATTGGAACCCACGTGGTTCCGATTAATGACTGTCAAGTCGCGTCGTTATATCCGATACGAATTTCCCTGCTTAGAATATACGTAGACTACAAAATCGCCGTCGTTAAAGCAGGTTTCGTCGTTATATACGATGTCGTTATAACCGATATATTTAGTATGGAGTAGAATAGCAAACCAAACTTCTTGGGACCGTGCAAATTCGGTCGTTATAACCGATAGTCGTTATAAACAATATTTTTTTTAAAATGATTGTAGCCTAAAATATAATATACTCCAGAGTTTTATAAATTATTTTGATAGTAAAATTTATTAAACTTTTTGGTTTCAAAATTAAATAAAAATATACTTCATTATAATGAATTTAATTTCCGTTTGTATTGTGTTATGGCCACACTAAATACAATGTACTTTCTTAGTTTTCTAAATTGGAAAACATTGTAAAAACTGCTGCTACAGCATATAATGTAGAAAACGTATGTAATGAATAATATTTATTATATTATACTAATGACTTCCGAACAGTGCAGGTTTAAGAGTTTTGTGGGCCCCACGCTTCAAAAATAGAATGGGACTTTTCAGAATGTGACGCTCATGATATTCAATTCATAAACTATTTTTTTTAAATTTATTATCTTTAATATTCAGGTTTAACGGTAATAAAAATTTCTCCGACATTTGTAAATAAACAAGATTAGAATATCGCTTAAATTTTGATAATTAACTTTTACTTTTAATAACTAACCCTCGTGGTTCTACTTTATGACTTCCAAGTCGCGTCGTTATATCTATTACGAATTTCCCTACTTGAATCTACATAGACTACAAAATTGCCGTCGTTATAACAGGTTTCGTCGTTATATACGATGTCGTTATAAACGATTTTCACTGTATTACGTCAGCATCTTTGGTGGGAGGGGAGGTGTTTGCTGTTGTGCTTATTTTCCTATGTTAACCAATGTTAATTTTTGCTTACCCGGGGAGGGGGGTTGAAATGGCCAAAATATTGCTTACGTAATACTTGAAAACTCCTTTAAAGAAAGAAAAAATTATGTTTGGAAGCGTGAAATAATATCTTAAGTGAAATTTAAAAGTTATAAATGATGAAGGAAGTTTGCAAGAACATTTTCAAGGAATATCAATATATATTGTTAAAAAATGAGAAATAATAAGAGTGTAAGAAGCTGATAAATAAATAATCAGAAACGTTGGTAAATAAATAGCCAGAAGTGCTATTGAATAATAGTTCGAGGTGTATAAAAACAGTGGAACTTTTCCTAATGTAGAGATTATTTCGAAAATATTTTTAACAATACCGATATCAGATGCATCAGGTGAAAGATCTTTTTCGGTTTTAAAACGCGTTTGCAACTATTTAAGGAGTACGATAGGAGAAGACAGATTGAACAGCATGTTATTATACATAAGTTAGCAGTTATTATACAGCAGTTATTATACATAGCAAGCAGTTATTATACATAAAGCAAGAAATTTTGGATGAAACAGATACTGCAAAATAATTGCTGAATTTGCCAAAGAGAAATCGAGACGCCAGTTCGTATTGAAAACATTTTTTAAGCACTCAAGTAATCAGGGCTGTCCCCAAAGGGTACGCGCTGTGTGCGCCGCTTACTCTCAAGAAAATTTGAAAAATGCCGAGAACGCGCCGCATACTCTCAAAGTCTCAAGAAAGTTTTTGTATTTGCTGGTTTTGGGGCAACTTTCAACAAAGTTCAACCCTTTTTTGAGTCATTTATAAACTGGAATGGAAACAAATGAGGAAATCAGGAAACCCCTGAACCCACCTCAAGCCTCGAAATAATATCCTGCGTACGATCAGGAGAGGAATGAAAAACTGATGAAATTGGCAATTGCCACCTTGGGCTTGGACCAACGATAGACGACCAGTCAAATGTCAGACAGCGCGGCTCGGTGACGTCACCAAATCCAGTAACTCCGCAATTACAATACTCTTTAAGACAGCACCGCTTACTCTTGATAAGTTTCTTCAGGACAGCCCTGCAGGTAACTTAGTTACTGTTAAATTTTTTTAAAATAATTTCTACTTTTTCTTGAAACGATGTCATAGCACTGTGAGTATATTTCGAGACGTCAACGACTGGAATCACAGCTTAACGGTGTATTGAATCGCGGAAAATAGAAGTTTATTCCTCGGTATATGTTATAACGATTTAACCTTTTTCTATGTACTTACCTTTTATATTCATTTTTAATTGCTATCTTCAGAGGCGTAACTAGGCATTAAGAAAGGGCGAGCTGCTATGGGAGCCGTTTCAGAGAGGCTCAAAATATTTTGCGAAAAGAAGAACTTGAAATAACCATCAGAAACGTCAACTAAGAATTTGACAAAGGTGCCAAAATCTCAGTTACGTCTCTGGTTATGTTTGATAGGTTTTGCAGCCTACTCTTTAGGCGGTGAAACTGCACAGTTCGTCACCTACTGAAATTTTTTTCAACGTTGCCAAAAGCGGTAGTGAGGTATTTTCTTTAAGGCCGCATCACATAATCTGCTTTAATGACACTTGAGTTCCCCTCCCCCCAACTCCCACCTCATGAGTTTTGAATTGTTACGCCATTGCCTATAACCACAACTCATTTATAAATTTCAGTACCAAAACACCCACATGCCTTTACATTCTAAATTCAAAATTTCTCAAATCTAGATTTATTATACCTTATATTGCAATTCCTCAAATGAGGCCACAAACCAACGCAAACATTTCTACCCTCCCACCTCAACGTTTAATTAATGTGTTATTCTTCATAAACGTATGTAGTAATATAAAATCGACTGCAAATTCTTCTTCTCCACCCTTTTACAATTTGGGAGATCCCAAGCCCAACCAGCGGGGGGCAATTCCACCCCATTCCTTCCTAAATTTTCAGCATCTGAAGGAAAATAGTGAAAAAGAAAATGAGGAAATTGATTTTTTTTTTTAGGCCGGAGTGAAAATTACCGTAAGTTCTATGGAATATTTTTCGAGACCAACGTAATATGTCGTAAAAATAGGAAGTTCGTAGAATGAGATTTCGTAAAAACGCGAGACTATTGTATAAACAGATTTATTAGTTTATTTTAAAACGCTTTACATTTCACAAGGAGTTTATTTTTCGTCAAATGTTTATGAGTTATTGAAAGTATTTACCGCATTTCTTTACCGGTTTCGATCTTATTTTCTAAATATACTCTGTGAAATTGAAATTACGAGACATAGAAGCGTCGCACAGTAGGGCAAATCGCGATCTGGGAGTGCAAATGTCTGAGGCTGATGATGATGATTGAGATTTTAGGATGGAAAAGGGTTCAAACAGTGGTGACTCAAATAAAATGGGCTCAAATAACGCATTAAATTGGCACAAATGTCCAGGAAAATTATTGTTTATGTATCTAAAAAAAAGCTAAGTACATGTAAGCTTCAGAACGGCTATAATTCGCGGTTTTATTATTGTTTATTTCTTCGAAATATGCATTCGCACTTAAACACTATTTACAAGGGTGTTAGAGACAAAAATGTTAAATTAATGTACAGTATATTTGCGACTCACAGATATTCTTATCTTGCTCTCAAGGTCGTATGGAATTTGTGAAATTTCGGGGGGATTCGAAAATTTTTACAAAATAACGAATAAAGTTGTGTCACCTTTACCATAAAGAAATATAAATAGATCAGTAAAGTACGAAAGGGAGGGGCTCAAGCTCCCATTGGATATCAAA
>QLNU02012979.1:8739-28961 GCA_006491805.2 Dysdera silvatica | reverse complement strand
GATCTTGAGATAATTAGAAGCATCATCAGGATGACTATATAATATGAAAATAAAACTGAGAAAATTATAAAATACAACAAACATTTTGTAAAAGAAATTAAAAACCATTATAAGTGAAACCCATCCCCTGTTTACGAATTATTTGTCCAGTTTCGGATAAAATGTTCGAATTTCTACTACACGTTGTATATTCCAGAAAGGAAGAAAATCCTTTTAATACCTTGGCTTCTACGGAACGTAGAACATAAAATCTTCGCCATGATATAATTTTAACCTGTTAACTGGGTATGACGACATTTTTCGTCATGCCCGGAAGACTACCAAAATGCAAATGACGACATTTTTCGTCATTAAAATTAACCGTATTATGTTGAACGCATTACGTTTTATGTAGTTCTTATATATTTAATCCTAGCGTGATGGTGTGATGACATTACTTATCACTGTGAAAAAAAGTCCCCAGTGTGAAACGAGTTTCACAAAATTTTATTCCCCGGTTAACAGGTTAAAGCTTTGGAATCATCTGCCGATATCGCAAACGTTAGGATAAGAGAGTGGAAACATAACTTTTTTTCTGTTGCTTCAAGTGATAAGCCCACATTTTTTATAGCGTTTGAAAGCTTATTGCATTGCCTTTTCGATGGTATCAAAGTTGGATTTTTAAGTTAAATAAAAGATAAGATATTGTGAGTTGAAGTGACGGTTTGATGATGCTAAAAGGAAAGAGGTTTGCAATCAAAGGCGGTGAGCACTGGACGAATTTCATTTTTGAATTACAAAGTATTAAATACCCTTTTGGTGATGATGATGTCAATTTAAACTATTTAAATGTTATATAACAATAGAATAATAATACAACAAATAAAAAAGTAATTAAAAAATACAAATTATAATAGTTGTACCGTATATGATTTGATTGATTGACAATAATTTGAAAAGTCCGTTACAACATTGGCACTGAAGTGAATGGTTTTTCCCAATTGTATTGACAATCAGTAAATTTTATTGAAAGTTACGATTACAATATATAATTGCGATTATTGTCGTATAGTTACGATAAAGGAAAAGAGAAAATCGGAACGTCTTACAATAAGTTTAGTGTCGATTTGTTTCAGCAGATAGCTGAAACGCAGGGCCGTCCTTGAGCAGGGGCGAGCGGGGCTCATGCCCTGGACCCCCGTGAAGCGTAATGCTCGAATTTTTTATTTTTGTAATATTGAAAATTTCCCCAAAAATATTTTTACTTCAGATCTCGCATTTCGTGCCATCTAGTGCTCATACATTATTCCATAGTTTTTGTTTTGTTTTCGTACTTGTGCATATATGGGCCCCCGAAATATGTTTTGCCCCGGGGCCCCGCATTCGCTAAGCACGATCCTGCTGAAACGAGTTTCTTCTGTAACACTTCATTTTACGATTTCTTTTTAATGTTCAAAAAATGTCGTTTCTAGATGCTGTGAAAATGCGTCTTTTTGTTAATCGTTTTCCACAGCAGGTTTCATGATCAAATGTGTTACATAACATACGATTGCTTTTGAATATTAAACTGTTGAATGTTAATCTAGTAATGCTGGCGATATTTTTAAAAAGAACGTTACGCAATAAAGGTCTGGCTGTTTTATTAGTGACCGCACCCTTTAGGAATAATTACAAATGATTTAATGAATTAGAAAACGAATAAGAAATCAAAACCTTTACAAATTGAAACCTCCCTGATTATTATTAATTTTTCAAAAACTGGAATATAAAATTTATATTTAATGCGGGATTAATAAAAAATACTAATTTTAATTGTGTATCTAAATATTTAAAGACTTTTAAGTAGTGAGTTTTCTTGCATAAAAAATTGACTTTAATGGAAATATTATGCAGCAAGTTAGCATAGCCGACAATTATACATTTGGAATTTCCACGTTAAATTTTATTAAAATGAATAGAAAATTAAGAGGTTTTTTTCAAGGTAATACAAAACACAGTAATACAAACCTAAATTCAAGGTAATACAAACACGTTTTCTAGAAGGCTTTTAGCCTTCTTCGAAGAAGCTTACACAATACTGGAACTATATAAGTAGTATCCAATAGTTCCAGTATTGTGTAAGCTTATTCGAAGAGTGTTAAAAGCCTTCGAGAGAACGTTTTAAAGCTATATTAAAACATATAGTTCAAAAACTGTGCCCATTGTGTTATTTTACGATTGTGATAAATCAAAACATTATTCCATTATTAACTTAAACATCTTATTATTATTAACTTAAAATGATCTTATTATTATTAACTTAAAATGATCTTTATTATTATTAACTTAAAATGATCTTATTATTATTATTAACTTAAAATGATCTTATTATTATTAACTTAAAATGATCTTTTATTATTATTATTAACTTAAAATGATCTTATTATTATTAACTTAAAATGATCTTATTATTATTATTAACTTTAAATGATCTTATTATTATTATTAACTTAAAATTATCTTATTATTGTTATTAACTTAAAATTATCGTATTATTTTTATTAACTTAAAATTATCTTATTATTATTATTAACTTAAAATTATCTTATTATTAAGCACGAAACATGGAATTTAAGCGTGAAACACGAAATTTTTTGCTTCATAATAAATGTTTCTCTACTAAAACTACAGAAAAAGAGATAAAGAACACCGAAAATGAGAAAGGGGGGAAATCGTTGCCATTCAAGAAAAACGAAAAAGTATTTGTTTTGCTGCGTTTAAGCCCCGCAAAGAAACCTCTGTTCATCGCTTGTTAGAACGTATTTTTTACTTCCCATAGAAATTTTTCCTCGTCGCAAAACTCCAATAAAAATAAATCGGAGAAAAATTGCCAGTTGAGGGAATTGAAGTAGTCGATTGTATATGCAAAGGGGAAGCACAGGACGCAAGAGATTTTGATTATTTATTATGGTATTGTTAACGAAACAATACAGAGTTTCACCAGGAGATTCCATAACAAACAGTTATTTCGACACTGGCGTAAGGTTTAAAAACACGACGTTTCGGGAGCCAACTGCTCCCTTTGTCAAGTGAAGGCAGAATGTCAAGTGAGGGCATTCTGCCTTCACTTGACAAAGGGAGCAGTTGGCTCCCGAAACGTCGTGTTTTTAAACCTTACGCCAGTGAAAATGGCCTAACCGATTACAGCAGAGAGGAGAGCGTCATTTCAAAACTGGTTTTTGGCGCAGACAAACGTTCACTAAAAAACAGTTCTGAAATGTCGTCCTCCCCTCTGCTGCAATCGGCTAGGCCGTTTGTGACGTCAGCTCCCGTTAATTCTAACAGTACTCTCGAACTACTTTTCGTGAACGATAAGGGATACATACAGGACTGGACATTTTGTCCTTTAAATAGAGGTGTCCCTTCTTCGGAGGTACATGACTTGATACACATGTATCTACAATCAAAGAGACTGGGGGCCAGAGAAATGGTCCCAGCAATACGTAACTATCGTGACTAGCGTTCGTTACGTATTGCTTAAGAAAAGCAGTCATACCGTTGTAGTGATTAAGACACTAACCGTCTACCGTGCTCAAATTCCTACAATGACTGGATGGATCTTCGTGTTAAATTCAAAATACCACATTTTTATTCACAATGCAATTTAGCTTTACAAAATAATCCTGTAACGTAATTACTACTAATTTTTACCCTAGAATAAATTCAAGGAAAAATCAGAAACCATGTCACGATTTAGGTCAATCAGATCTACGACAGTTTACTAATTTGCACCCTCTTAATTATGGAAGTAATTATTAGAAACCATTTAATACGCATTATGTAGTGTGTGCGTACACGTGTATGTGCGTACATACGCAGTAGCGTAGCAATTCAAAACTCATGGATGGTGCTCAAGTGGCTATGGGGGGGGTCAAGTGGCTTTAAAGAAGGTTATGTGAAGCGATCTTAGAGAAAATAATGCGTTTTGATATCCAGTGGGTGGAAGCTTGCACCCCCTTTGGTAGAGTTCAAGTATTACATAAGCAATATTTTGGCCATTTTATACCCCTCTCCCTCCTAAGCAAAAATTAACATTGGCTAACATAGGAAAATAAGCACAACAGCAATGCCCTCTCTCCCCAAAGGTGCTTACGTAATACTTGAACTCCCCCTTTCCTACGCCATTGCACACACGTATAGTGGCGGCAGAGTCATTACTTAAAAAATTAAGGTCCCCTTATTCAGAGCTTTCTGTAGCTCTAGTAAACGAAATGTGTCACCAAAATTTTTACATATACTATTCAAGAAAGACGAGGAGAAGGATTTCCTGAAAGAAAAAAAACAAAAAACTTCCAAAATCCGCCGCTTAAGAAAAATATGGCACAGTCAATGGTGGACGCAGGCTTTCATTGAGGGGGGGAGGGGGGAGTGGTCACGGACGGAATTTGCCATGGTCTTGGAATAACACCCTTCATTTATCATGAAAGCTGGAATTTTTTACAGTGAAAAAATATATTTTGGGGGTCATGACCCCTGTGACCTCCCCACTTTCTCCGCCCTTGGGCGCAGTGCACTAGGAAATGCATGGAAAAGGTAAAACAAGTAAAAATAACTAACTGAGACAAACCGAATTTAAAAATTGTAAATTTCGTTTTTTCTCTTTACGAAAATAGAAAGACACTGTATTGCCACAGGAAATAGTTTCACAACTTTAAACTTATTCATCCTGTATTTATTCACAATTTCTGAAGAAGATGTTGAAATTGAGCTTCGAGATGATTGTCGTTGTATTGGAAATTGACTACTGTTAGAAACTGCATTTTTTTTTTTTGCAAAGAGGAAAAATAGAAATTGAAAATTTCATTTTAAATTTACCTTAGTTGATAATTTTTGTACTTTTTTTATGGATTTCCTATTGCGCAGCGCCATATTTTCCTCCTATTGGTAGATTTTGGACTAATTTTTTTCACAGAATCCTTATTCCTATCCAGTGAACAGCTTATGTACAAATTTTAATGCCATTTCGCTTACTAGTTAGAGTTTCAGAAAGCTCTGAATATGTAAGGGAATTTTCATTACAACAGTGTATATAAGAAATAATTCCATCGTACTGCAAATAAGAGCAAATGTAATTTAATACTGCCATATTTATTAATATATTACTACATGCAGGAACAAAATATATAATATAAGAAATACAATTAATATAACTTAATACCAGCTCAACCCAAAATATATGCAGATTTGTACTAAATATAGAATTAAATTTAATTCTATATGTAGCATAAGTTTGTACTGTGTTAGGTTATATTAATTGTACTTCTACTGTTATCACTATTTTGCTTATATACCTAACTAAAATCCGGAATATATGCCAATGCATATGCTTGCATAGTGTACTCCATTTTAGCGTTAATGTACATCAGTGAATAAAAACGGTCAAAATACAACGAAGGGCACCAGTACACGTTTATAAACAATGTTCCATTAATAAATTTTGCGCTCAACTCCCCTACGTTTTTTAACGTCGAACTTTCACTCGCAAAGGCGCCAATTAGACGAAAATAGTGGGGGGCCCTGAATGGAAGAACCTACACGTGCAATCAAGTGAGTAAACTAAAGCCAGGAAAAATATAAGTAATAGAAATTAATGTACAGTAGGACCTGTATATAACGAGGAACTTGAGACCAACGAAAATGATCGTTATATCCAGCCCCAATAGCGGACGCAGACTTTCATTTTGGTGGGGGTCAAGGACAGAATTTGCCATGGTCTTGGAATAACACCCTTCATTTATCATGCAAGTTGGAATTTTTTACAGTGAAAAAATATATTTTGGGGGTCATGACTCTGGTCCGTCTCCTGTGTCCACCCTTGTCCAGTCGCTAAATTCGTTTTGAAATTTAAAAGTCTAAACTTTGAAAATAAAATCTGTATAGGTCACACCCTACGTCTCTGTAATATGTATGCAATTTAATTCGACATTGAATTCGCTTAAAATTTAATGAACATTGTAACTATGCGATACCCACCTTGAACCGTCGCTTTAATTAATATTAAACATAAAAAACTACTGATCGGATTGCGCTGAAATGTCTGTACAGTAGGTAAAAAACCGTAAGGTTTCAATTCCCATCAGAAAATTAATGTTTTTATTCATATTTTTATCAAATATGATTTTCATAATTTATAATTTACAGTAGATATCATTTTAAAAATGAAAAACATCATAAGTTTGTTTGGCCTGTTGAATTTTAACGCAATAAAAAATATCGGAAAGATATGACGAATATTTCGGGAGATATTGATAAAAATACCATGAAATATTTTAATATTATGAGCTCAATATTTCAAATATTCAAAACTCATAAACCCTTGAACCAAATAAATTAAAATTTAGTATTAGAGAGGTGGTTGTTTTTTGGTTTTTTTGTTTTTTTTTTTTTGCAAATTCGGAATACTTAATCAAAACTAGTTGTTGCCAATGAAATTTTCAAAGTTGCTTTCAGTGTTAATATGAAGACGGTCCCTCATGCAAATGTTATGCACATGGATTGCTATATTTCATTATTCCCTATAGATTGGCAGGCACCTTTGAATTTTTTGTAGCATAATTATTACGCGAATGGTAAACTAATGTTCAGAATTTTGTTTGGTCGGCTGTTCATGGCATTCACAATTTATTTCCAATTTTTCTGATAGACAAGATTTGATGTTGCCAATACTTATTTATTGATTGCAACACAGTTCCATGCTACATCCTGCAGCTGTCTGCGATTTGTTTTCCTGAAATAATAGTTAATTTCCGTCACTATTATCTTGAAGATTTCGAAAGTTCTGTGTGATTTTCTAGCACAGGTGACACTATGGTTACGTGATCGCCTTAGACCTCGTGCAATATTTTAAATGTTTGCAAATATTTAGGCATTTAAAATATTTCTATGAATACGTATAATTATGACGAACAATCAGTCATTTCAATCAATAAATAAAAGATAGTGCTTCTCAACCTTTATATGGCTGCAGCCCGTTAAATGCTTTTTTTTTTATGACCAATGCCCGCTGCCAACGAAGTTACTCGAAAATACCTTTCCAGTTTTTTTAAAGATCATATATTAAACTATCATAAGTATTAATGAATAGTAATTATGGCATAACCATTAAGACTATCGGTACACGCTTTGCTTTCTACTTCCTTGCTGATTGACCACTGACATTTGCAACACAGATGTTATTTATTTCTTTCAGTTTTAAGAACAGAGGATGCACCGCACATTGTTGTAATTGGCTTGCAAGCAACTTTTATGACTAGTTATATAATCAGCGGCGTACCCATGGGCGCCCATACGGGTACTTCTAGGGGGGGAGGGCTGAGAAAAATTAATGAGTACTTCTAGGGGTGCTGAGGAAAATTATTACCCCCTCCTTCTAAAAGTTATCGAGAATTTTAGTGAATGTACAAGATACCAAAATGCTACAAAAATAATTGATACTGCTTGACAATTAGTAATGAGCTAAAAAGTACCTTATTTTAAAATGTGATTGTAAAACTTTTGAAAGTAAATGCGTAGCAGATTCAAGCAAATCAATTTTTTAAATGTCTTAGCTCGACTTCCGCGTAATCCAGGAGGTGGCAAGGGGCACATGACCTCCTGTTGTTTTTTGCCAACAGAGGCAATATCGTATTTTTTTCCACTACTTTTTGCCCCCATTGCTACGATATATTTAACCTCAAGTCGCTTCCATGATCCCAAGACATACTTTTCAATACCAATCGAGTAAGTACGCGATCACAGTATTTAAACATTTGCTTTCACTATATTTGTTTCTACTTCTTACCTCCCCGCCTTTAACTAAAAAAATTAACGAAACTTTCAAACGTAGGTGTTTAGTAAAATACGCGCTGCCTCGGGCCTCGTAAATCCTTAAGCCACCACTGTTTTCAACTTAAAATCTCTTAAAGACATGCCCGTATCCACAGTGGGGAACCTTAGGGACCGGTCACCTCGAAACTCAAATTTTAATAGAATTGGCTGCAGCTCAGCAGTGATTGTATCGATAAATGCTGCAAAATTTTTACGCCCCCCACATCGAAATTAAATCCTGGATACGGTCTTGCTTAAAGAGTTTCAGCAGCAATCATTCCAGTCTTACGTTTTCGAAAAATAAAGAAGTTTAGGACAACGGAAATTTTCATACTTTCAGGGTCAAATTGCAAATGATTGGATTGAAAGTGATCGGTGTTGAAATTGATTGGAATTGAAATTGATTGGAAATCGGTTACGACAAATCGCCCTGTTCCTGCAGACAAAGGCAATTCTCAGACCTTCAATGTAGCGGTTGCAGATGCATGCTTTTCCCAGCCCTGATATCCACAAGCCTATATAATAGCAATAACCCATATATAATAGAAGGAATATAAATATCCTTTAAAATATATAGACCTGCAGCGAACTGTATGACTCCAAGAACATTAAAATTGAATTACACGCATCAGGTGGTACCATGAGAATTGCTCCACATTCGTAATCTCTGGTTCCATAATCGCAATTCATTAGGCCATATCTGAAAGTCAATTAACATTCATTTAGTTGCGCAATAGCACTTACCTTTGCAATAGAACGGAACATCGCATTCAGCAGACTGTGACAGACAACCTATATTAGAACACCATGCTGCCAAAATCAAGGAAAAAATTGTTTTAAAATCGCACAGAAAGATTAAACTAAATAAAGCATTTTGCTTCGTTTCGTTCGAGTATTTACATTAGCTAACGATAAACTAGCGATGCGAAATGACCCATTTTTGCAAAATAACTAAATAAAAAGATTCTCTAACCTCATCCCATGGGACCAGAACCCAAGTTTTATTACAAGACGGGTACAAGGCTGGGTACTGTTAATGATTAACGTAGCGTGATTTATAAGGTCAGGTACTGACATGGGCGCCCATACGGGTACTTCTAGGGGCTGAAAAAAAATTAACCAGTACCTCAAGGTGGGGGCTGAGAATAATTATTACCTCCTTCTCAAAACTCTCGGGAATTTTAGTGAATGTACAAGATATCAAAACACTACAAAAATAATTGATATTGCTTGACAATTCGTAATGAGCTAAAAAGTACCTTATTTTAAAATGTGACTGTAAAACTTTTGAAAGTAAATGCGTAGCAGGTTCGGGCAAATCAAATTTTTAAACGGCTAAGGGGGGGACCCATGAGCATTGACAGGAGACTGCTAGGTCCCATGTCCGAGCTTCTACAAAGCAAGGATCCAAAATATTTCTTTATATTGCCTATTTTAAAACTTGGGCAAACTCTTAATAAAAATTTATATAAATGAAATATTTCGGAATTTTAGTAAATGGTAAAAGTAATAGTGTTTTCACAATTTCATGCACGCAGTAGGGCTTTCATATATCGATATCGAAGGTTCCATAAAGGAATTTTGATACATGGAAACACTTTTTCTATGTGACGGACGAGGAGTTCAAGCCTCGGGGGTTCACTAAAACTTCGATGTACAGTAGAGTCTCGTGAATCCGAACCCCGATAATCCGAAAATCCGGTTAATCCAATTTTATTTTCAATCTACTGGATATTTTTTTTCAACGGTAGCTGACTGATAAGACGTAAACAAACTGCGCAGTGTGTGTTGCTAACCACGGGCGTCGTTAGCGAGGGGGACAGGGGGACCCGTTCCCCCAATGTTGGTATTAGAGTTCCATGTCCCCTTCCAATTTCAAACAAAATGCCTTCACTGGTATATTGTCCCCACAATATTTTATGCCGTCGGCGCCCATGTTGCTAACTAATTGAAATTTCCCATTATGGAAAGGAAAGAAAATTTTTCGGTCGTCTGTTGTCTATTATGCGTACGCATCAAAACACACAAATATCAAGCAACTCTAGCTTACAGTAATTTTTACTGTAGTAAAGATTTCGGTTAATCCGAACAAGTCTCGGCCCAAATTAGTTCGGATTAACGGGGCGCTACTGTATATATAACAAAGTTTAATTGCAGTCATCCTACTCCATTAATAGTGGCACGATACCAAGCTATTGAATTTTCGCAATAAAACTAATCACGAAATTTAAGGGACTTGCAATTTGAAAGTGAGCTGTGATTAAATTTTAGGCATGTCCTTACTTTTACAGGTAATTGCTTTTGGAATTTTTATTCCTATCAGAATTAGCATATTAGAGAAAGAAATGACATTTTTCTAAGCCTAATGTAAGGAGAAGTGGATGGAAAAAGTTATACTAAATAGCGCGTCTGAATCTGCAGCTTTTGTTATGATAAATGACATGTAAATTAACAATTAGAGAAGTAAATATTTCATGTCTCAGCATGTAACCTTTCCTGCCCTTATGCCCTGAAAGAGAAACTCAACGACAATGGGATCCTGATCTCTTAATGTCCCGTTGCACCTCGGTAAACTCGATCTTAAAAGAATTTTGTATACTGTCTGCTTTTATACCTAATGAATCTTTTTTTTCTCTCTTTTAAGGTGCACATCTGACGTCTTCAGTTACAGGGGCGGACTGGGCCACCGGCCGGTCCATCCCTTCATGGGCGATAGGGCTCTTCATCTCCGAATCGGCAAGCACTGGCGAAAGTCCCAGGTATGCGACCTTTGAGAGAACCCAGTACGTCCCTGTTCAGTTATCTATATAACATTAGATTAAGAGCACGACTCCCCTCCACCTCCTCTAATACACTTCTATTTTACGATTTTCTCTCTATTTTTCGTCTTATTTCTCATCCCATCTTTCCAATTTTCCTGGTATTTCATTTTTTCTATCGTTTCTTTCATTCTCGTGGTGTTCGGTCATCAATCCGTGAAATGTGCTCTGGCTCCGATAGGTTTATTGTGGTTATGGTTGTTCTCAATCACCATAAGAAGTTTGCATTCTATAAATATCGCAAAAATATAAAGTCCATGAATGTTTTTCCAAGCTGTTCCTAATTTTTATTCACTTTTTATGCTAGACCAAGGGTATGCCGCCATATTTTATTTTGATTACATTGTAAAATTTACAATGTAAGTAAATCATACAAAATAATAATCAGATGTTTTTATTTAACGACCAATTAAGAAACGCAAGAATTGACATACATAATGAAATTGAACATTTTAAATGTAATTAATGACATGGGATTTATCCTAAAAACTTACCATAAGTGATATACATAGGTAATTCACATAATGAAATTAAACATTATGAATGATTAATGAGATTTATGTAGCTGTAATTTTCCACTGACGATTGTTTGCAGTTGTAGATCAAGTTTACTAGCGTAAATTCTCAGCAGCGACTACAAATGCTCATCAATTAATTTGGATCTGTAAATATTTTTTGTATATTTCATTTTGGAGAACGTTTTTTCACACACATAAGTAGTGCCAAAAGCGGAAAAGTCTTAAAGTATTGTAAATGATTTTTTGCTTCCATACGTATATTACATTGCAATATATGGCAGATCCAGAAAATATCTTCGAGAAGGGGGGGGCAAACCAATATTAAAGATCTGAAGAAAAAAAAAAGCAACAAAAGCGAATCCAGGGGAATCACCCCCTACGCCCCCCGCCCCCCCCCAATCCGCTTTTGTTCCGTCCTCATATTGCCGGTACAGTAGTACGGCCCGCGAGCCAACAAGAATAAGCAAAATTGACCCTTGGACTGGAAAAGTTTGAAGGTACCTGTGTTAGACCATCATCAGCAAAGAGATAACAGAATACACAGCCCTCTTCCCTCTTAGACGCCGTACTAATTTTTTTTAATGTATTTTCTTCTATATGCCGTAAGTTTAATACACCCAGGAGCGACTGACTCCTCTCAAAGGGAGAGCATACCTTGGACTTTTCGGAGGGCGCAAGTGCTTGTCCATTCGGAGGCGTGAGTCCTATCGCCCATGAAAGAGCACCGGCCCGGGGCTGATGGGCCGGCGGCCCAATCCGCTCTTGAATATACTTATTGAGTTTATTCATGCTATGTATTCTATTGATACGTATTAATTGATGGATAAACGCATGTAAATTTATTTAGGTTATTGAAGCACGCATGTCAATTTCCCCATGTTGCTCAATGGGTGCCCTCGTCTCGTAAAACTGATCATAGTATTAGCTGTTTGGCGTTTATTCTTGCATACTGATCCTAGCCATTCATTAAGAAATGGTGTCCTGGAAATGAACATAGCATTGTAGTAACAAGAATTCACAGAAGTGAATGAAGACAATATATTAATGTAAATAGTTGGAGAGATTTAATGGCACTGGTAGAAAATACAGTCGGGTCTCTTTTTATATACGACAGATACATTCTTCAGAAAATCGAATATAAAAAATTGCATAAAAAAAAAAACTTACGTCGAAAAATTAGACATACGTTCCGTAATTTTCTAAAATCGTATAAAACCAAAGCAATGAGTTAAACCTAAAACCGCATAAAAAAGTTAAAGGAAATTTAAAAAAATGGGAATGCTTTAATAAATTCCTTCGAAAATCTGAAAGAAATTGAGATTAAACTTAAAATAAATTGATTTTCAAACCTTATTCATGTAATTTTATTAAAAGGTAATCAATTTTTTTATATGTTTTCATCAGAAATATTTTTGCTATCTGATAATTGTCTGCACCGTTGCGAACTGGTGCCAAATCACTTTGATCATTAGAACGACGTAACGTGAGTTGCCGGCGCCCTGCGCAAATTAAGTATTGCACCCGCTAAAACCCGTTAGCGCCCTTTCCACCAGTCCAAATTGAAATTTTGCGCCACCCCCTTCGCTACGCCACTGGAAGAGACAGTCTCCTCATGAGATCTACACAGTACAGGCGATGGATGTTCACAAATTTATTCTCATTCTGCGTAACTCTTTTTCTAACAATGTAATCAGTAATTACAACTTTGCGACGATAACACTGTTCAACGGTGACATTTTTACAGCGGTGAAAATATCTGTCCTTTATAGATTTCAGGTCACTGAACGTGAAAATTATGCTTAAAATTGCTTCCTGGCTCAGGTTTTCTGAGAAATTTCACAGTTTACATTTTGCAGATAAGGCTATGGGAATACAATAGAATACGAATAATAGTTAACAACCTTTTCTATTCATACTTATAGTCTTTTTGCCTGTCGCTTGTGGGGAACGTCCGGAGTATCTTCAAGGATCATCCAACAGAAAGCTACTACCATTGCAACTGACCACTTTCCTTTGTAATGCTGTTCCATTGCAAAAATGTCCTGATGGAATCACTTCCCTTTTTTGTCACTAAAGCGCCACAATTCACTCGGAAGACATCAATATGTGAATGCAGGAAGTGCATTTTTAGTTACATGTTGCATCCAATTTTCTCGTAGGCAGATAATAAATTCTTCCATTAGGTCTTTGTAATTTTCAGCATAAAGGTTGCCAAAAAATTGTGTACTAACATTCCAGAAACAATGCCAGGCATGTAACTCATCAGGATTGAGACTGGATTCAAACTGTTTGTATTGAAAAAGTTTACGTATCTGGGGACTTATAAATATTCCTGTTTCACCTTTTCCGTACTTAGAAACTTTTGGCATAAGTATTCAAACGCATGTTTATTTTTGTTAATAACCTTCGCAAATGCTTTCACAAGTCCCAGTTTTATGTGCAACGGTGGTACGACAATGCTGTTAGGGTTCAGTAGAGGTTCGTATGAAATGTTTTTAGTACTAGGCAGCAAAGCAATTCGTAGAGGCCATTCCTTCTGTTTGTAATGGGCACGCCTCACGCTGATATCCCACTGACATACAGGGTGGTTAGTCCTTATACACGCAAATAACTGCCGAACGGAGAGAGAGCTATACGTATGAACGTGATGTATAGGTAAGTAAAGTGACTATGTGCTACAAGATGAGACTACGTACAGCGCCCCTAGCGCAAAAATTCAGAACTTAGAACTGCTATCTCGAAAACTATTCAAGATATGGGGAAAAAGGTCAATTACAAAGTTGTTAAGCACCAATTAGTTAGTACGAAACGATTTTTTTCACCACCTTAATAGGGCAAAAATCGTGATTTAGGAAGTTTAATGGGTACAGGACGCCCCTGCGTGACAGCTTTCCCTTCGTACAGCTATGCGTGGAGGGGAAGCTTCGGGTAGGGGCGATACTTTCATTGCACACACAATCTCGTCACAAAGCGCATGATATGCAAATGTGTACGCTACGTGATACGTTATCGGTAAGCATAAAATACTGGCCAGGCAAAGTGTGTAAGACAGTATGAGAAGAGAAACTGTGCGTTAAACGTCTGTAGTTATACAGTAGACGGCGAATTATTCCAACAACGAGTATTGCGAGATGGCGCTGTTATATGGGGAATGTGGTCGTAATGCAAGAAAAAGTGCACAACAATATGCCGTCCGTTTTATTTTGGGACCCCATCCGACTGCAATGACCATCACTAATGTGGTTCGACGGCTGAAAGAGATGGGTAGCGTTACACCTCGTCCCCGTTCAGGTCGCCACGCATGTGTAAGTCAGGGTGTGCAACCAGAGGACGTTTTAGCTTATGTTCTGATCCACACATGGGGCAGTTCAAGAGAAGTTGTTATGATGTGTGGCCTAACAGGCGGCCGTGTGCGGCAAATCTTGCAGCAAGTGGGAGCTCACCCCTACCGTGGAGTACTGCTGCAGTCACTAGTTCCAGGAGATGCTGAGCGACGTTTTAATTGGTGAAACTTCGTTACGAACACCTTAGATATGCAGCCGAATTTTTTGGCGAACGTCCTTTGGACGGAAGAGTCAAAATTCACCCCCACAGGGGTGATACATAGATACAACGACCATTATTGGGTGCTCGAAAATTCTTCATGGGGGGACGACCAGGCCGACATCAGGTGTGGTGGTGGTCTGTTAATGTGTGGTGCGGTATTTTGAACAACAGACTCATTGGACCTATGTACTACGAGGGCACATTAACGGGACGTCGATATTTGCATCTGCTACAGAGCGTACTATCGGATATTTTGCATGATGTTCCATTGAGTGAGCGGAGAACCATGTGGTTCCAACATGACGGCGCTCCTCCTCACAGCACAACTATTCTTGTCCCACACATTCCGCCAACAGGTCATTGGCTAGGGTGGTAGTGTGAGCTGGCTGTACGGTCACCGGACCTTACCCCATTGGACTTCTTCCTCTGGGGCTATCTCAAAAGACACGTCTATCACATTGTGGACGATGTTCGCAGTCTCATTACTATGCCTGTACAAGCGTCATACCTGCAATGCTGCTGAATGTGCAAGAAGAAACGCTCCACCGTATACAAACGTGTATTGCAGCCGACGGTGGCCACATCGAACACACATAATGACATACAGTAGTACGCTATTCACATTTGCCAAACCAAATACCCACATATTAGCATTTGACGTGTTCTATTCCCGAAATGCATGTGTCATTTCATACTGCATCAATGATGCTGGACAACTTTATAATTAACTTTTTTTCCGTTTCTTGAATAGTTTTCGAGATAGCAGCTCTATGTTCTGAATTTTTCCGCTAGGTATGTAATGTTAACTGATGATGTTAGAATGGCAAATGTAAATGTAAACTGGCATGAAAATAAAATTTGTATTTGTACGCTGCACACAGTCTTATCTTGTAGCGCATAGTCACTTCACTACGCATACAGCACGTACCTACATATCATATTCATACATCTATCTCTCGCAGTGTGACAGTTATCAGCGTGTATAATGACTTTACCAAACCACCCTAAAAATTGTGTGCGTAATGAAAGTATCACCTCTACACGAAGAACCCCCTCTATGTATAACTGTACGAAGGGAAAGCTGTCACGCAGGGGCATCCTGTAGCACTTAAACTTCCTAAATCACGATTTTTTCCCTATTAAGGTGGTGAAAAAAAATCGTTTCGTACTAACTAGCTGGTGCTTAACAACTTTATAATTGACTTTTTGCCCTTATCTTGAACAGTTTTCGAGATAGCAACTCTGAGTTCTGAATTTTTCCGCTAGGGGCGCTGCACGCAGTCTCATCTTGTAACGCATAGTCACTTTACTATACCTACACATCACGTTCATACATATAACTCTCTCCGTTCGACAGTTATCTGCGTGTATAAGGACTTTACTAACCACCCTGTACATAGCAACAGTACATTGTGTACCCATCTTGTAGACCGAGTACAATTGCTATCATTTTGAAATAACGTACTAACCACTTACGTAACTTATAAGATCCAGAAGACGTTGAAACATGGATTAACTTTCTTTACCTAGGACTACATAAGCGCAACATGAACTTCTTCACACGATGCCACTTACAGGACTGAGGCCAATGGATTGAACCGGTTTTAACCGCTCGACCACTTGATTCGTGAGACGAAGGTCGGAAGCAACGGCGCCGAGTCGATAGAAGCTTTATCAAGAAATATAGTGCCTATTTTATTTCTTTTCCCTTTTTTTTTTTTTTTTCCACGTATGGTAATTATAACGTCCCATAGCGTTATATGTAAAATACAAACAGTGCAATTACTCAAAACTCTGAGCTAGGAGAGAATTTTAAGGGTGTTTTTTTGTTTTCAGCGACCCAAAATTTATAAAAGGTAGCTACTTTCATTTTGGTAAAAAACCAAAAGTGAAAAATTGTTGAACAGTGTAATTCTACTAAGTTTTTATATACAAAGGAATACAACGATTCGCTAGGGTTTACCATAACAAGTACAATTTGCCAGTGATCGAAATGTTTCCTACAGACCGGCCAGTGACAAATTTTACTCATTAAGTTTTTATATAGTTCGCGATGTCCAGATATACAGTTCTTTAATTCACGTGGGCAAGAGTGACGTGGCAACGCGTGCGTTCATTTCAGAAAAGTGAGCAAAAACACGACACATGTAAATCTCCTTTCTTCGGGGAATATTGCACATGAGAATGTATTGAACCGTATGCAGTAAAATCTTTTAATGTTAGTCTACATATACATATTCATATACATTTATATATATATATATATATATACATTTGTATCAATAATGATCAGATATCCTTTTCCACAGAAACTAAATTTCTTAGCGTCATATTACAATCAAATCTTAAACGGAATTTTCACATTCAGGCTTTATGCAGTAAAATTAGTAGACACCTTGGTGTCATTTGTAATGTCAGTTTTTATCTTTCAACTTACGTTTTAATCAACTTAGATTGCTTTTTTTTTTCTTCTCGCATATTTATTATTTCCTCTTTTACCTGGGGAAACACAACTAAATCTAATCCGCGCCGTATTTCTCTACTTCAAAATAAATTTCTTGGATTACTTGATGCTAAAATCGATCGAACTTCATTAGAGATTGCTCGACAATATAATATTTTAACAATAGATAATTTCAAAAATTATAAAATTTCAATTTTTATGTTCGGATTTATTAAATATGGAAACAATATAGATATCTCTCTACCATGTCTGCCGGGGCACGGATTATTATCATGCTCGTTGCTAATGGATATGATACCTTCATGATTCTACTTTAGACAAAATTCTTGGAGGGTACCTAGCTTGTCACACAGTGGATTGTGGCCTCGAGTGTGGAACTCTCTCTGAATTAGCTGAGATAATTATGTTCACTTCCCTTATTCAAAATACGCTTGCTTGATTGCATAAATAATTCTATGAGTTTTACTCTTTTATTATATTTTAGTTTATTTGTTTTATATTTTTTTTTTTTTTTTCTCTTATAATTGCAATATTGATTATTGTTGTTGTTCTGTTTGTCACTGGTGAGAAACCGGCAGTGCCGCTTAGCCACGTAATAATAGCCTTTACCATTGCTCCTCTGGCAAAATTGTTATAATATTATTAGGTAATAGGCTACATATGTTTCATGTATAATTTTGCCCAAAATAAAGGAATTTATTATTATTGGAATTATATATTTAAAAAACAATAATCGAATGAAATATAAAAATCTAAACTGCATAAAAAGAGACCCGGCTGCACACGTTATCTGCAGATTAAGATTAGTATATTCCACTGTCCCACAAGATTTTCCAAATGCAAATTGATTGGGATAAACCACCTTGTCAGTTTCAGAATTTTAATGGTATGACAGAAAGTATTAGAGAAATTGCTATGTATTCTCAGTGAGGTTGCCAGGAGAAAGACACCTTTAATCCATAAAAATATAGCCAATACAATCACATAATATGTAAATTGCCTGTTGACAAATTCGACGTCACTCGTCAGTTGCCCCTGTCTGTTTCTACTACTCCTGGCCAATACGTGTCATTGATCGCTTATCAGCAGCGTGACATTGCAAAGATAGGGATTTAACAGAACGTTTGCGTCCAGGCCATCGACTACTTTTCAAGATCATGACACTGTCAACGAAGCACGCGTTTGAGGTTCAAAGGGCAGTACAAGATTTTGGTCAACGTTCAATTTTCCAGTTACCATAGCAATGCGATTGCACATTCACTACATTGAAATAATTTAAAAATGGATGCAATAGTATGCACTAAGGTAAATACTGCGGCTTTATATAGTACGAATTTAAAAAACAAGATCCTAATATATGTAACAGCTTAGCAAATATCATTTGTATACAGATATACAAAAATAACAAGCATACAATACCGTCTTAATGGATAGGTCAACGGGCCTGGGCCCAAACAGAGCCCCTGCCCCTAAAATTGGCAAAATTTGGTTATTATTTATATTATATCATAGCTTTTTTTTTTTTTTTACAAAAATTTGGAAATTTAAGAATCATCGTAAAAAGGGCCTTAAAACAATCGAAACCAGGGACCCGGTGTACGCGTTAAGACAACCTCGCGAGCACAATTATCAACTTTAAAAAAAAAATGACTTTGGTATGTGGCCACATACAATGAAGTCTGTCTATAACGATTCTCAAGGGACTGGGAAAGGATATCGTCATAAAGAGATCATCGCTATATAATGTATAGCGATAATCTCTGTTAAAATAATATGTAGCGATAATCTCCGTTAAGATAATATGTAGCAATAATCTCTATAAATACTATATTATAGTAATTTTATAAACAGATTTCACTTTATTATTACTTACTATTTTAAAACTGAAAGCGTTTTTAATGGAAATTAATTGATTAAAATCATCATATAATGCCACGGTACAAAATTGACATAGCAAAATTCTATGGGATTTATTATTGCATTTTCTATGTACTGTCTGACTGCTATATATCAGATACTATGTGTCGCTTCAGTTACCATTTATCCAGGTCATCAACAGGTGGCGCTACAGTAACTTACAAGCGATGGCAAGTGAAGAAGGGTTAATATACAATCTAACCTCGATTTAACGATTTTCACAGGACTAGTGAAAATGACTATAAAATAATATAAATCGAAGAATTCGTTAAATCGGGGGAATATATTTATTGGAACCAATGACGCACCCGCGGGAAGATGGTGAGCGATAGATCCCGAGCTCTTCCTTGGGCTGAAAATTTACATGCAAAATACGTTAAAAGTCGCAACTTTTACATTAAAAAAATAACAATATTTTTACACCTCCCACCCCAACCAAATGAGCAAACAATATGGGTGCACTATTAATTGGAACTGAAATAAGAAATTATCGAAAAGGAGAACAATAAAAATGCTTACCAGCATTCTGAAGAATACATGTTAATTTTAATAAACATAAAACACAAGTATGTGCTTAATTACTGCTTCGAAAAGAAATCTTTGATTAGCGTTTGTTTTGGGTTTTTCTTAGGCGTTGGCATTTAACATTGCCTTTTCGATTTTTTCAAATGCATCGAAAAGATCATCATTGACATCAAAACAGAGTAAATATTTCTTTACACACTGTAAACCAGCATTCGCTTTAATTAAGTAAACTTAATTGAAGTTGATTTTCTGATGACAGTTGATTTTTTAACTGAAATTCTACTTGTAGCCAGGGGAAAGTTTTAGGGTTGTAACCCCCTCATTGCAATGAAATTTTGTATATTTAACATAGGAATATATGAGTTGTAGCTCTGTAACCCTTCCCATTAAGCCTATAACCCCCTTATGAACTTTCTGCCTACGCCACTGCTTGTAGCTACAGGCTAATGGCGAAAAGTTATTCCTAAATCGAGGAAAACATAACGCTGGTCTCAATGTAACTCAATTCGGACCAATAAAAGCAATCGTTAAATCGGGTGTCGTTATATATATATACAGTCGAGTCTCTATTTAACGAAGTGCCATCGTTCCTCTGAAAAACTTCGTTAA
>QLNU02012975.1:33210-44830 GCA_006491805.2 Dysdera silvatica | reverse complement strand
TAAAATTATGCCATTTTGATCTATTAATTGGGGTTTTATTATTTCTTTTAGAAATGATTCATAAATATCTGTGGAAGATTTCCCACTTTTTGTGCATGTAAGTACTACGTTTGATGGGCATCTGTCGAATATGAGAGCCAAAAGTACCTGTTTTTTCTGGGTGTATGAGTAAAAATTTTGGTAAGACTATACCATTTATTATGATGACTGGTTGTAAGTATATGAATGTGAAACAGCATTAATATCCTGAACAACACTAAAATGTGTTGAACACCTTTTGGCGAAAGGGTACATAATGGTATCAATTCTTTAGCAAAGCCTGTTTGATCGTTATTAAAAATACAAGTGTGCGAATAATCTTGCATTTTTTCATAGGCTTGAAGTGGAAATGCAATGGCTGCATTTTCTATTTGTTCGTCATTTTGTAATTTTACTTTCATAACGAGTTTAGTAATTTTTAGTCCAACTTTACCAAATTTCTTTTTAAAAGATGCCAAAAAACCATGAGATTATAAAATTTGGAAAAAATTTTTTTTTTTTAAAACAACAAGAGCTCAAATTTGCTGATCAACTTCATACACTGGAACTCCATTGGACCTGGCTTTTAAAAATTTCTCATGCATTTGTGTTTTAATAGTATTTAGCTATTGAATTCTGTTCCCCATATTAGCAAGGTATATTTTCATTCTATAAATTTGTGATAGTGTTAAATTGTCATTTCCAAAACGATCTTGAATTGACCTTACAGACCATCGACGTCCAGGAGTAAGCTGCAACTTCTTTTATATATTCTAATGAATTTCATGATGAACAACATACAAAATTTTTAGATGTTGTTTAGTTGTATGAGAAATCTAACCATAGTTGTATGAGAAATCTAACCATCTTCATTGTTATTAACAGGTTTTTCACAATAAAGATCAAAATTAAAATCGTTCATAAACTGGAAAGTATCGAATTCGGCAATGGTTTCAGTAAAAACAATAATTTTATTTGCTATATTAATTTCCGTTTCAGATAAAATTTTATTCATTAATACACAACCAATTATCAGCTCCAACGTTCAGTGACGTGATTAAATATGCTTGGTATAAGAGCACATAACCAGTTCTCAAACCAAACACATTTCGTAATGTCAAACAAGTGTATTTCACTTTTTCCAAAAATTCATGTTACACATTAAATTGTGAAAATCCCTCATTTATTAGTTGCAGTCATTGTTCAAACCTAATTTGTTTTTTGTATTTTCTTGTTCATTTTCATATACATTTTTAATTTTTAATAAAGCCAAGTAGGCATATTTTTAATAAAGCCAAGTATGTATATTATTTTTTAAAGCAAAATAAAAGCTTTTTATATAACCACAATGAGACATTTATTGACTAACAATAAAGTTCTAAATATTTTTGCAAATACATATATAACTTCTTATGAAATCAAAACCAATAATAGTTTTTTTACGAATGAAGGATTGTTTATTAATTCTCTTTTGGCAACATCGCTTCAAAACCATCTTGCCATTCCTGCGGTTAATAAAAAGCGCATCAAGTCAAATTTGACAAAAATAACGTTTTTTTGCCAAATTTGATAGGGCTATGGCTCTCCCCCATGGAGTATTTAGGTAAACAATTTTTTTTAGTTTCTCATTGAAACATTTATACTTTATTATAAAACTAAAATGAAGCACATTTTCGATTCTCACTTTGTGTACTCTTCTTATTAGAAGAAGTGACGTTAAGCTTATCATACTGGCCAGAAACGTTAGTAAGCTGAATCTATAATTTAATGAGGACTCTGCATCTTGATTACACAAGGCCTGTGACAAGTAATGGTATCCTCCCGAAAATGGACCGTGCAGCCTGCCAATTAACTTCGATGATCAGCGATGAAAATCAGTGTTTCCAGTAGAATATGATGCCCTGGGATATACACCGTAAAACCTCTGAATTGCTGACACTTTAGAACTTGAGAATCTATATTATTTTAGAGTGTTAGAGCATAGCAAGTATTGGAATTGGAAAGTGTTCGTTGGTAGTTTTTATATGTGGGTGTCCAAAATTATTAAATATAATAAATTACTCCATGAAAATTTACAAAAAAAAAACTTGCCCCGGTGGCTTTGTGTATTGATCATCGTTGGTTGTGTTTTTATGGCACAAGGACAACAATGGTCATTCTGCTCCAAGCACAGTGAGTGTTGACCATTATTTTGCAATTATGTTGTCCCTGAGAAGGGTAATAATATCTTACATCCTTATGTACGGAGAGAGAGTTATTTGTGTCCTCGTTGGTCTAGCGGTCAAGGGCTCAACGGAGGGACCCTAGTTCTATTCTAGGGACGGCGTCTCCTTTTCTCCTATACGTAAAAAAGCTCTAGCTTGAGATTATACGTGGGTGTTGAAAATTATTAAGTATTCTTCTATCATGCCACTAAGGTTTGATTCCAGTGGTACTGTAGAACATGTGCCATTTTTCCAGCAGCTTAGCGTAGGTTGCCAGCACCTGGGTCAAGTTAAGTATTGCGCCCGCTAAAACCCATGTTAGCACTGCCTTCCATCAGTTCCATATTGAAATTTTGCCCCGATGGCACCTCCACGCTACGCTATTGTATTTTCTGCCCAATGTAGTCTGTGATTTGGTTCCCCAGAGGTTTGGGTTTCTTTGAAAACTGTAACAAACACAGTAAAACACAAACAAATCTGATTTTTAAAATTTTTGTGTTTTAAGTGGTTGTGTAATATTTTACCATACTCTTAAATTGTCACTGCTAAAGACTTTCGAAAGCTTATATATGTAATTTTACAAATTGACACATGTCACATATATTAAAAAAAAAAAAATGCTTCGAAATGTTTACAGCACATTGCTATTGAACTAGCACTCTGTGGATGTTTTAAAACTAGGTGAACATTTTTTGTAAAACTATATTATCAACTCCAAAAAACTAGTCTCCAATGATGTCCGGATTTGTCAAGCCCTGTGTATATACAACATATCACCTGATTTCAAACTTTATATTAAATTCACAGTGGCTTATGCCTCTTGATTATTGGTCTTTAAGATAGATTTGGACTGTTATACGTTCGCAGAATAAATGTTTGGATTGAAATACATAACATACTCTGTGATTCTGTATATTGTAAAATAATTTCTAGTCAAGGCTTCAAAGTTTTTAAAGAAAATAGTTTTTAAAAATACTTTGCATTCAAAGGAAATACTAACGAGTTTTTATAAATGTGTGTTTGCCTTTCAAGTGGGAGAAGTTTCCCAACTTGTATTTTTGTGTCTTCATGTTGTGCTTCACCAGAGCTTTGTAATGAACAAATTCGAAGATCAATAAATAACTTTATTTTATAAATATGTACAACTTTTCTTTCTCTGTTTATATATACTTTCATGTTACCACAGGGTAGTGTCAGAGGTTTCTTTTTGAGGTTGAGATCGTGCCTGAAAAAGTTCCCGAATCAAAGCTGACTTCTCTCCTTCCAGCTGCGTAATCAACTCGCTCTTTTTGGCTATTTCCTATTAAAAAATTATATGCAATTGTATATGCGTTATATATAATTTATAAATAAAATGTATTCTATTAGACTTTCAGTAGACAAACCCCATAATGAAAATGGGGTTACAAATTCGAAACTTCTACCTTTAAATGGAAAGTTACGAAGAAATTAAATTGAAAGAATTCACTTTTGTATTTTTTTTACTTTTTTAATCCAGAAAATAGGAACATAGAAGTTAATTTTTTCCAGTGGCATAGCTTGACTTCAAAAGTGCATCATCTCTAGTTGTTCACTAGGTTCCTCTCGAATAAAGTCACATTTCATATGGTCACTCATGTTTTTATAGAGATTGCAACACTAGAAAGGAATGGTCAGATCCGAATGAAATTTATACCAGATGACGAAAGGTGTTATAAAGATATGATTAACTGTACACAGACAATTACATTAAGGGCAGAAAATCAGTATTTAGTGAAGTCACCTCCGAGCAGCAATAAGAATCTCTAAATGTCTGGACATAGAATTAAATAGTGTGGATGGGTTATTGCCTGCTAGGCTTTTTCGATCCGAGTCCAAAATTCATTGCTAGTGACTGCTGGAGAACAGTAATGGCCTGGTCGACAAATTTACATTTCAGTCGAATCGGAGAGTTCCTTTCTGGTGTTGCAATGTTCATAAACATTAGTGTATATCATCATGATGATGATAATGGTGATGTATGTGTGTATGAACTGTGACTTTTTATTCGAGGGGAGGGGCATGGTGAACTATTGGAGATTGCATTTTTGAGGTCACATTACGTTACTGAATTTTTCATACAGGGTGGTTAGTGAAGTCCTTATACACACATATAACCATCGAATGGAGAGAGTTATATGTATGACTGTGGTGTATAGGTATAATAAAGTAACTATACGCTACAAGATGAGGCTGCATGCAGTGCCCCTAGCGGAAAAATTCAGAACTTAGAACTGCTATCTCGAAAACTATTCAAGATACGGGGAAAAGTCAATTACAAAGTTGTTAAGCACCAGCTAGTTAGTACAAAACGATTTTTTTACCCGATTAATAGGGCAAAAATCATGATTTAGGAATTCTAATACATATAGCTATCTTCATTCAACAGTTATCTGCGTGTATAAGGACTTTACTAACCACCTTGTATATTACGTTGAAAGCACTAATATCACAAATTTGTTGCTACAGTAGACTTTTGTTGTGACAACCTCCTCTGTGGGATGTTATATCAAACATTTTATATTTCATGGCTATAAGGGAACTGCAAGGGTCTGCTTAAGCAGTTATGTTGGAGTAAATCACCCAATCAAGGGTTGCTAGATGGCAAGTTTACTGTATTCGATGAACAGTAATGCTAAATATAGTTAATAATTTGGGGCTCACCACATGATGTTTATTTATATATTATTTATGTTCCAAGTCTATGTATGCTTTGGGTCATCTGGGAATTGAACCAATGACTGAAGGTGACATATGAATCATTTACATATATGCATTCTTATTGGAGTAAAACTGCACTCAGCCTGTCTGAAGGCAATGATTATAACAACATGAAAATGCCAAATCGTTTATATATTAAAAAGAAAAAGATTATTAAAAAGTATAATAATTTATGATCCCACATCAAGGAGCCTCAACTGTCATTTTAGATATGAATTGGCTAGTTACATAAATGCAAAATTAATGACATCATTAAAGTACACAACATCATTAATTGAAAAAGTTAAATTATTAAATATTTCCAGAAACATTGAGTAAAATGCAATCATTTATTAGTACGGTCAAACCTCAGTAACGTGATTTACTTTTGACTTGAACCGTTTCTGGAATCCCCATCAAATTTAAATATGTAATACACTACTATCTTTTCTGGATAATGCAAACTGCTTTTAACCCAAACAAATTTTTTGTCACTGTGCGTGTTCGCGTTAACAAGGTTCGACTGTATAAAGAGGAGCATATAAAACAAACTACTCCATATATGAAACGTTAATACAGCGCATGATTGTTATTGGGAGCTATGCGTCTCTCATTATGATTTCTCATGTCCATGAGACTATCAATCAGCTCTTAAGAAAGTTAACTAAATTTAATAAATAATTCTGTAAGCAGCATTTAGAACACAATCAAATATTGAACAAATTCAAATTTCTGGATAAACTTTAAAGCAAAAGGGAATAATCGAAGGTTCTACATAATGAAATTGTCACATATCAAAGTACATATCCCAGTGAAGCATGACTTTAGCAATCCTTGCACTAGTAAAATGTAAATAAAAGACACACCTCCAATGTAGAAGACTGTATTTACAATAAACTTACTTCAGTTAAAGAATGGTTTTGGTCCTTAAGTCTTTGTATCGCTTGAGAAGCATTCCTCTGTTTGTCGTAGATGCTCTGCTGATGCACGGCTAGATTCATGTGAATTGGAAAACCCTGAAAAAAGGTAATGCCAATATTGAATTGTCCCACCCAGAATGAGTGAGTCAGTTCAACGTAGGTTAATTTAAATGTGGAGCAGAATACACAAATAGTAACCATCCTATTAGTGGAACAATTAAACCTTATACACTGTTTTAAATTTGATAGATTTAGGTTCAGTTTGAAATAAGAATTCTGAAGTAGCATTTTACTTTGTTAATTCAAACGAACTTTTTTTGGGGATGCGGGGGGATGGAGAGGGAATGAATCAAGGAAATTAAATTTGTTACTCATGTTTTCAGCTCAAACTGGTGTTCTAACCCATATATAGTTGAATGTTATTACCCTTGTTAAGGTTAGAACAGTTATTAAGAAAGTTGTTAGCAATTGGCTATGAATGGTACAGCCAATGAAACTTCAAGGGGTAGTGCCTAGTCAGTGCTGGAAAGAAGAAAAAAGCTTTGTCTGCGGTAGAACTCAATTCAGTGACCTTGTTCACGTATAGCATAAATTGTCAACCCTAGCAAAAGTTAATATAATTGAAATTTCACAAAACTGACACACAGTCGTTGAATAATTTATAGCAGTATTTCGATAGTGCAAGCTAACTTCTTCAGAAGCAAATGAGATGCTTCTGAAGTCTAAGGCCATTCCTAGGAATAAAAATACTATTTTTAAAAATAAGAGGATTTTGTAGACATGTAACGCCATCTTTTGACATAAAAAAGAAATAATATTCCCAACAATAATAAAATTAATTAATGATAGTCATAGTGGCCTTTGAAGAATGTGAAGGGTGATGTATGACACAGTGGTCCATATATAACACTCCTTAATACATTTTCATAATATAGATGAAGTGTTATGTATTTATTTAAATTAAACAACAATTTTTATTAACGTTTTTTGTCATAGTGACACCAGCGCCAATGTTATGGGGTGGTTAGAGTGTGTGTGCAATAGGGCCTTCCCTAAATCTCCATATCGATAAAGATACAAATCTATACATTAAAGAACCTGTAGCTAACGTATAAAACTATTTGAAAAGGTTATATAATAAACATAAATTTCTTGATATTATTAGTCCAAATAACTTAAAATGGACAAATCAAATGGATTTCTACGAAAATCAATAGATATATGGGAAGCGTAAGCAGATTATCATACTTATTACCAAGTCTCAAATAATACTCACTCACCTCAAAAAGAAAAAAACTGCCATTGTAATTTTTGATGTCGGGCCTTTTTTCTGCCACCTCTTACTCTTCCTCACTTTGTCTTGATAGCATCAAACATTCCTTCCTTAACTTGTTTCCCCTTTCCCTACGGAAACACGTTACTGTTCCCTTATCACAAAATTATCCTTCAGTTATCGAAAGGTTACTAATGAAGGATTTCTTTTTTATTTCCCTTTTTTCCTGTATTGGATACTTTGTCCAGCACCCCTTGAACAAAGGTAAACACATTAAGGTCCTTATTCAAAGGAACTGGGACCAGAGGAATCGTCCCTTAAATAAAGGTGTGCCTTGCGGGAGGTTTCACTGTATATGATTTACTACATTTTTTCTTGTTTCTTCATTTATCTGTATTATTATTTTTGACAATTATCTTGGTATTTATCCTTTATGGATTGACATTTTAACATCATGAAGGAGGAGGAAAGAATGCATTTGCCAAAGAACCTTTGCGTACATCGCAGTAACGTTCATACCAAGGTGTGATGCAGACAAGTGTAGACTTATTGGCAGGCTTGATGCCAATATAAAGGATAAAGTATATTCGCATGCTCTCTTTTTCTGCTAGCATACTCCATACCTTTGCTGTGTTTGGCTTTCAGATGTTAAGCTGGATTAGCATGTGTTTTGCATAATTTCTTTACTACTTACCTGGAGTATGATAACTGTAAACGTGATTTGTTCTGTTAATACAACAAATCTTGTTATGTTTCCATATGCAATAGTATTGTTTTCTAACATGCGCTATTCCTTCCACAGGAAAATGTTAAGCCTTAATCATCATCACATGGAGTCAGATAAGCATGTATGTGCAGAATTTATTCACCCTCACATGTGCCCCCCCCCCAACCACTAATGAATATCGGAGCAATGCACAGAGCTGGATTAAAACTTCTTAAGGACTCTAAGCACTTAAAAGATTTTAGTACCTTACACACCGTATATATATATATATATATATATAGAGAAAAACACACCATCCTAATATGTAGTTGTATACATATAATATTTAAATTTATTGTCAGGGGTGCATTTCATAGAACCTAGTTCAGCTACACAATTTGCTTGTTTGTTTGTGGTTTTACGGCTCAAAGACTACAGTGGTCATGCTGCGCCGGGACCTACTGTTTTCCGAGGAATCCGAACCTCTTAAGGCCTAGGGAACCAAACCCCGGACTACAGTGAGCAGTGCGATCTTTATGAGATCTCTGAGTAAGCGTTCTTTGCACTGCTGGGAGTCGAACCCGGATTAGCCGCGCAATAGGAGAACGCGTTACCACACTGCGCCACCGCAGGGTCTACACCATTTGCAGTTTTGCACCATAGAGTACATGGTAAATTGGCAATAAAATTTTCTGTGGTACCTTCTTCCCATGATTCCCTAAACATGAGCTTATATAGCTTAATGGTCAATTCGCTCCGGGTCATAGGCCAATGGTGGCTCGTGGTGCCATTTTAGTGAGACCAGACTAGGATAATTCACCAAAATAAGTTGCATTATGGTCTATACTCACCAAGAAACCGGTTTCAATGATAAAATGAATACATAGATTAATATATTTTGGTGAATTGCTTAACACAGTCACTGCCAAAGCTGATATAGTGCGTCCATTCACACAAGCCAAGATCCTATCTGCATTTTTATGCTTTTAAATTATTTTCTGTTTTATTTTTTAAATATAAATATAATTGATTACTTTCAGCAATAAATAAATTCACAAGAGTATACTCATAGTTGGCATATAAAATAATACTTTTGCTCTCTGTGCCAACTATGGGTGTTCTCATAGTTGGCAGTGAACATGTTAACTCCTGCCTCACTAAATTTACGCCACAAGCTGCCACTGTAATAGGCATGTCAGTATTTTAGAATGACTTTTCCCCCATGTCATCCACAGATTAAAGAGATAATGGAAATGTGTTAGTTCTCAGTGTTGAAAAAATATTTAATTTTGATATATTATACATTTAATTATATTGACACATCGATGAATTGCAATGGTATATAATAATAATCTTTAATAATATTTGCCTTTTGATATATTATACTTAATCGCATGGATATATAACTGTGAATTGTAACATGCCCATAATTTATATCACTTTTGCTTTTTTTTTGGAATAAATTTGAATGAAGCAAATTTATAAAATGATATATAAAATGTAATATCAACCTTCTCAGATGTATCCATCAAGGAATTTAAATGCTGATTGACTTCGAAAATTCTGGTGATTTGGAAATTCAATCTTTCACGATGTGCGTCCATGGAGTACTCCTATTAAAAAAATAACAAAGTAATGATAACAAATGTAACAATAGCAGTGATGATACACAGTAAAAATGGAGTCTCTAAATTGTTTTCATATTCATTTATTTCTATATCACGATAGCTGTTTTCCTATTTTACACATGCCGTTAGGAAATCATTACTTTAAGTAAATATTTAGAATTTTGTAATAATTAGCTTTGTTTTGTAATTTTCGTATTTTAAGTACATAAATGTTACTATAACGTTTAAGGGGTAAAATATTCACCAATGTGCCACCTTTAAATGTATATTTACCATGTGGTAACAAAAGTGGAAAATGGCACCCCACTCACTTTATCCAGCACATGCCGGATATGACTAGTTATTCAGATTAGAAAATCTGGTGTTCTTCAAATTCGATATGGTTGCTGAAGTGCAGTGGGGTGTAGTTCTAAAAAAGAAAGTAGCCTAGAACTCTACTAAATCAGGGGTGAATCCACTGGGGGGATCAGGGAACCCCCTAACCAGTCAACAGCCCATTAATCTGACAAGAGCAGAAATTATTATTATGTATGGGTTGTTGAGCTGGCATTGCAAGACCACCTCCCCTCCTCTGAATCCGACACTGCCTACAGCATATAGCTTTGGGGCATATACGCATAAAATAATAATGTGATACAGACCCATGTGCCCAGCAGAACTAAAACTATGAATGACCTCTGAAGTGAGCTAATAAAGAAATAATTGAAAAATATAGCCAAAAGTCCGCCTTTTCGCCCTTGTCGCCTTAGTTGTGTTAAATAACGTATTTTGACTATTTTCGGAACACAGTTTGTGATACGTGTTCCAAGCTGTAATTTCATTTTAATTCCCACGCTTCTTAGTTGATTTATTCAAAATTTTAGGGTCATTGCTCTAAAGCAATTTTCTTAATAAAATTGTAGAGCCGCATATTTTTTATTTACAACTTGAACAGGATTTCGTTTGTAGAATGTATGATTTCCTAAAATTTTGTCCTAGCACCGTCAGGCCACGTCTACACCCCTGCTGATGTGTAAAAATATGGTATGTTATACCTATATTGAGTACTAAATACTTACTGAATGAGAAGTATCCCACTTGCTGATTTGCTCTAATTTTTCACTAACAGAAGCGACTTTTTGAATATACCAGTTACGAGCTCGTTCCACAATATCTAGACCTTGTAATAAATAATCTTTTTCCTGTTCAAGAAGTTTTAATCGTTTTATCTGAAATAGAAACAAAAAATGAGAATATACATTTTGTGAGACTGAAATATAAAGAAAGGGGTGTGCGGTTAGTCTGAAACTTATGGACAAGATGGGTTAGCTGGTAAGTAAGGTATGAAAAAATTTCCAGAGCCAAAACAAACAATTTTAAGTTGGTGCTTGCTATAATTCTTCAATCTGTTGTCCGTGCTGGTCGTATTTGATCCTGCAGATGATGTTTCATGCTGTTCACAGCATTTTTTATTGGAGAAAGATAAATCTGGGCATCCGATAAGCTATGGTCATATGTTGATGCCTCGTAGACATTCTCGTAAAATGTTTGCCATATGTGGAAAAGTGTTACCTTACTGAAACATGTCATTATTCACAAAAGCTATCAACAGGATTGGTATAGGCTCTACAATATCATCTACATGCTGTTAAATTGTTAAATCACCTTTAATATATATATCAGACTGAGATTTAAAAATTAATTATTTGACAGAAATGTCTCAATCACATAAATCACAACCTTTTAACATATTTTTGTGTCTGAGGGATTACTAGAATGCTTCAATTCTTCATATGTTACCTTGATGGTCTTATGTATAGATATTTTCAGACAAAGTTAACCTCGATTTCTTTGGGTTATAATTTCAAGTTCATAGAGTGTAATATGCATATTAGAAATGAAAAAATAACTCAGCATTGGTAGTTGACTCTGCAACTCTGACTAACTTTGGATAATCAACTCCTTTGAATAACTCGTTAACTTCTCTCTCTCTCACACAAACACAACAGGGAGAGACAATCATATTTTTGGGAATTGACCCTGCGATTCCCACCGATTCAGGAGTTGACTCTTTCCAGGGACAGACATGAGAAATTGACATCCATAGCAAAGACGGATTTAGTAGGGCAAGGGTGGCAACCGCCCCTCCCTTTAATAAAAATTTAGCATTGAAA
>QLNU02012975.1:5071-28056 GCA_006491805.2 Dysdera silvatica | reverse complement strand
GACTGGCAATACACACTGGTTGAAGACCTTTCTTTTTAGACACAAAGGCAATTTCCCCTTCAGGATAAAACTGTTTCTTCCAAATGCACTCCAGCCAAGTTTAATACGTCTGTTGAGTTCTTTCATAATGTTGCCATCCATTGAAATCAGCTGGCCAAGGTAAATATATGAATCAGCAATTTCTAGCTCAATGTTGTCAACTTGTATTTTTGTTTCCTCTACGAAATTATTGAACATGATCTTAGTTTTTTGTAGGTTCATCTTGAGTCCAACTTCTTTACTTCTAGTTGAGAGCTCCTGTACCATGTCTTGGAGTTCTGATGGGTTCGTTGAAAAAATAACAATGTCATCAGCAAACCGCAAATGATTTAAATATTCACCATTTATTTTTATTCCCTTGTTATTCCAATTTATCTGCTGAAAAATCATCTGTAAAGCTGAAGTAAAAAGTTTTGGAGAAATGGTATCTCCCTGCCTCACACCTTTACCAATTTTGATAGTTTTGGTATCTTTATGTAACCGAAATTTTGCACTTGCATTTTTATACACACGTTTCAATATGTCAATGTACACATCCTCGATGTCTGCTGATCTTAAAGAGTTGATGACTGCTGATGTTTTAATAGAGTCAAAGGCCTTCTCATAGTCAATAAATGCCACACACAATGGAAGTTCATATTCATGTGTTCTTTCAATTAATTCTCTTAATACTTGAATATGGTCCACTGTACTGAATCCACTTCGAAATCCAGCTTGTTCTCTTGGTTGAGCTGCATCTAATTTTTTCTGCAGGCGATGTGTTAGCACTTTTGTGAAGATTTTATAAATAGCAGGTAACAAGCTAATTGGTCGGTAATTTTTTAAATCCTCTTTATCACCTTTTTTATGCAAAAGAATTACTGTTGCAGAATCCCATTGGTTTGGTATGTTACCGCTGTTAAGACATTTGGTAAAGAATTTTGCAAGTATGTCTTCTACATATTCTCCAGCTTCTTTTAGGATATCTAATGTAATACCATCATCACCAGGGGCTCTTCCTTTCTTCATGCTTTTTATTGCAAATGAAACTTCTTCTTTTAAGATTTTAGGAGCTGTTCCTTCGACTATCTCAGAGTCTTCGTTTAATCCACTGTTACTTTCGTATAGATTTTTGTAGAATTCTTCAACTCTTCTAAGTATTTCTTCCCTATTTCTTGTTACAGTGCCATCCTCTCCTTTTAATGCAATGATGTGTTTCTTCCCAATAGACAAACTCCCTTTAACAACCCTAAGGCTCTTGTTGCTTTCAATGGCCTTCCTTACTAACTCACAATTGAATTTTCTTATATCTTCTTTCATGTTTTTGCGCAAAGTTTTACAAAGTTCTATGTACTCAATCCTGGAACTGGTATTTCGATTGTCCACCTTCATATCTCTTCACCTTTTCATGAGCTGTTTCGTCTTCTCAGATAATTTGCTATTCTGCTTTTTACATATTACACCACCAATTTCCCCAGCAGTTTCAATTATTGTCTTAACAATGTTTTCATTTGCTTCTGAGATGTCAACTTCTTCAATAAGTCCTTCCAGTGCAGAAAAGCGATTTTTTAATTCCAACTTGAATGCCTCGGTATTTTCTTTTAATTTCTTTAAATCCACCCTCTTACATACTTGTTTCCTAATGAGCTTCTGCCTTTCTAGTTTAGTATTTAAGTGCATTTTAAATCTCACCATTCGATTCTTCCAGTATTAAATTTGTTCAGTACGCTGCAATCTTCAATAATCGATTTCCTATTTGCCAGGGTATGATGAATATATGTGTCATAATATTGGTAAATCAATGTATGTAAGTCAAATAAGTCACTTAGAGTTATTAAATGAATTAAGCAAGATTAATAATAAAAAAGGTGCAGGATATGATGACATACACCCTAGGATAATCAAGGAATGTGCTAATGTATTGGTTAAACCACTGTTGGTGATATTTAATGAAATAATTGATACAGAAGTAATTCCTGAAGAAATGAAAACAGCTAAGTAGTTCCTATATATAATAAAGGTAAGAAAGATAACAAAGAAAATTATAAGCCAATAGCAATAACCTCCGTCTTCGCGAAAGTATTTGAAAAATTACTTTACAAAAGAATAATGGATTTTATAGACAATAATGATATAATGGATAATTTCTAATTTGTGTTTAGACAGGGCAAATCAACTGAAGGGGCGCTATTGAGAACAATAAAAAGAATATAGGAGGCAATAGAAAACAAGGAACAGGGTATTGGCATTTTTTTATCTGAATAAAGCATTTGATGCAATAAATAGAGAAATATTAATAAAAAAAAATTGAAACATGGATTAAGGGGAAAAATCAAAAATTTGTTGAGCAGTTATTTAAAGGATAGAAAACAAGTTGTATATGTGAAGGGAGCGAAATCTAAGTTGTTGGTTAATAATTACGGAGTACCTCAGGGCTCCAACTTGGGGCTATTATTGTATTCCTTATATGTTAACGATATATTCAACTTGTCTGATGTAGGTAACATCGCATTATTTGCTGATGATACAAGTGTCATTATTACTAATAAGGATTTAAATAGGGTAATGGAAACAGGTATTAATGAAATAAAAAAAAGATGGAAAATGGTTTGCTATTAATCAACTGGTTAAATGTAGACAATTCAAAATTAATAATTTTTCAAGTAAAAATAAAAAAAATAGATGACGATATGATTAATAAATCTATAACAGTTAATGATAAGAAAATAGAAATAGTAGATAAAATTGATTTCTTAGGAGTTCAACTTACAAATAAATTATATTGGAATGCTCATATAAACAAAACAACAAAAAAGATATGTAAAGGTATAGGAATTCTAAGATGGATAAGTAAAAATCTATCCCCAAAAATAAATAATGAACTCTATAATTCTCTGATTAATTGACATCTACTATATTGTAACTGCGTTTGGGGTAATTTGGGTATTGTTAATAATGATACTATAAACAAATTGCAAAATAAATCAATCAAACTGATTAATAGAGACAATAGAATAGACTTAAAGAATTTTTTAATAAATTCTAATATATTGCAAATTGAACAGATTCATAAGTACTGTATACGAATTCAAATGTTTGAAAGGATGAGAGAAATAAACATACAGATCTTATAAAAATTCAATTAAACGAAAAAGAAGTAGATATCGAAACTATAACGAATTAATATTACCCAAAATAAGAACAGAATTGGGAAGATGCAACATAAATTACATAGCACCTAAATATTGAAATGAAATACCAGATGAACTAAGGAGGTTAAATAATATAGTAAAATTTAAAAAAAAAGCTTAAAAGATACTGGATAGTCAGTAATGTCCAACAATTTATCGATAATTAAAAAAACCAATCAATTAAAGACAAATTATAAAAACAACTCATATAAGAAGTGCATTACATATGCGTGATCTTTAGTAAAGAGTGAGGGGTGTTGAAATATGTGGAAATAGCCTGATGGCCGAATTTATTGTTTGGGTGAATTGTTATATTGAATCAGTCTGAGGTCCTCAAGCTTGTTATATTTATCATAGATATTTACTTAGGACCTTTCTTTGTGTGGTCATGTATTGTCACAACGACTGTTCCAAGAAGAATAAATAAAGTATTATTATAAATATTGCTTCTGTTTTTTCGTCACATCACTTTTCTTGTTTCGTCACATAACTTTCCTTATTTCGTCACACAACTTTCCTTGTTTCACCACATTACTTTACTGATTCCGTCATCCAGTGACGGATTTATGTATAGGCCAAGTAGGCCCGGGCTGAAGGTGGGGGGGGGGATTAGATTGCCGACCATACACGGCACACAAAGATGGGTTCATGGCTCACATGAAAGTCGTCATCTAACGTACACCGAAACCAGCTGCTTTGAATGGCCCCGGCTGCAGATCCGGAGACACACCCCAGAGTCGGCTAAGGAACCTACAGGAACTGACCGACTCCGGAAAGGCAGGTGTGAAGCGCCGCCACGTAGGCAGCGCAAAGTCGGAGGAGGAGGAATTGTGCAAGGATTTCATTGGGAAGGGTGGCCGCCGGAGGCGGCGCTGTAATCCAAGACAGGACGCTTAAACAGCGTACTCAGCCGCCGAAGCGGCTGAAGTGGGGGAATTGGATTGCCGACCGACACGGCACGCAAAGACGCACATTCACGTGAAAGCACGTCACGCACACCGAAATCAGCTGCCAGACAACGCACTACAGAGAACGGCCCAGGCTGCAGATTTGGAGACACACCCCAGAGCCGGCCGTGGAACCTACAGGAACCGACCATGCCCGGAGAGGAAAGCGTGTATCTCATCCCTGAGGTAGCCGTAAGCCGGATACCGCAAGGATCCAGGAGGTCGGACAGTCCTGGTGGAGAGGCGAGGCCCAATCGACGGCGGGCGAGAAGGAGCTCCTCCCTGAGGTAGTGGTAGGCCGGACACCGCAAGAGAATGTGTTCCAGTGTTTCGTCAGCACCTTCCTGACACTGGAGACACACAGGCGACGGGAGTTGCCTAATGCGGTGGAGGTACTTGTTGGTGAATGCACAGCCAATTAATACGAATAGGGATCGACCGACAGATTGGCTTGCCGACCAATCGGGATTGATTTATTCATGTTTCCATAAATCGGCATCGGCAACCGATTGGAAAAAAACTGAAAATCATCGGTCAATCGGCCGATTGTATAAGCCATCGGCCGATGTCACATTCCCCCTCGCTCCCCTTGATAAAAACCGGAGAAATAGATCGCAATTTTTGGCTTTACCGCCGCAAACTTCTCAGCTTCTATCCGCAAGCGCCTTCTGTATTTTTGGAACAGCTTCGAATGATGCCATTTTCACATTTTAAATTCTTTCTTTGCGGCCTACTGACATGGGCGTCGGCAGAATTTTTTGTAGGGGTGGGCAAAGATTACTTCAGCAGAAATAAAAACCTCCTTTCAAAAATACCTTAATTAAATTACTTAATTAAATAATGAGACTATTTAGTTAAAAATTATTTAAATAATTTATAAACTTAAATTTTAATTGCCACTGCATACAACTTGTCTATTAAGTTTTTTTTAAACTAATCTTTAGATTGGTTGTATAAAGCTTGATGTCGCGATTAAATTATTTCAGGTACATATTTAAGCATATATAAAACCAGTTCATTTTTAATCAGATATTCGAGAGATATATTTATAGGCTGAGATGCCAATGCTCTAAATCAGGTTGAAAACGACTGTTCTAGATAATACGGTACAACTTCTCTAAAACAGCCACTATTGGTACTTCTAGAAAACTAACCATTTTGTGGGGTGTCCGCAGAAAATCGTTGCAGATGTCATCAGCGTAGAGTTCTCAAAATTATTGGGGCAAGCACACATTTTATATGCATATTATATACATTACAGTATATGTAAAATCGCAAATTTATTTCCCAGATTATTCAGGGGGTCGATCCTGGCGTTCATGGCAAGGTCCTGGTCATGTCTGATGGACATGAACTTATCAAAAATATGAAACTAAATTGAATGGCAATATCCCAAATCATTATACGTATCTAGTTCAATGTAAGGTTCTAACCTAAAATAAAAAATTATTTTAAAATGAGAATGTAAAACTTTTGGAAGTAAATGCATAGCAGGTTCGGGCAAATTAAATTTTTAAACGATTAGGAGGGGGCTCGAGCCCCCTGTCCCCCATATGGGCGCCCATGTCTGTGCACACAATTTTTCGAGGCACTCAAATCTGTCACTTAGGCACTCCTACACTTTTTTATGGCGCAAGGACAGCTAAGGTCAGTCTGTGCGCGCAGTTTTCCGAGGGATTCAAATCTGTCACTTAAGGAATCCAACATTTATGTTTTATGACAGAAGGACAGCTAAGGTCAGTCTGTGCACACAGTTTTTCGAGGCACTCTAATCTGTCACTTAGGGAATCTAACATTTGTTTTATGATGCAAGGACAAATAAGGTCAGTCTTTGTGCATAGTTTTCCAAGGGATTCAAATCTGTCACTTAGGGAATCAAACATTTGTGTTTTATGAAGCAAGGTCAACTAAGGTCAAGCTGTGCACACAGTTTTTCGAAGAATTCGAATCCCGGTCACTTGGGGATTCAAACTTGGCATTTTACAATGAATCAGTTAAAAAATGATACTATAACATTTAAAGTTAGCATTTCAGAGCAAAAACAATGTCTACTTGGAAACTCGGATGTTTGTCTTTATGCGTGTTTCCTTTTGCAAACCAAACCATGTGTTACCATATTAGCTAGCTTTAAGTCAGGTTTAGCTAGATTAGGCTTTTTTCCCAAGCATTTGATGATTTTTGTCCTAAAATCGAAAATATTAATGTTTGATATATATATATATATATATATTGATGATATTTATGAATAAGTGTAGTGATATATATCAACGAACCCTGGTTTTATGACGCAAGGACAGCTAAGGTAAGGTTGTGTACAATTTGTCGAGGGACTCAAATCTCTGTCCTTTAGAAAATCAAACATCAGACTACGAATAAGTAAAAAAAAAAAAAACGGTCATACCACCCCATTTCGAATTAGACCTTGATTTTGTGCATGGTAGACAAGAAAGGCTTTTCAAAAGATTCTAATTCCTCGGAAAGCTGTAGGTCCCAGCGCTGTATGACCTTTGATGCCCTTGCGCCATAGATTCACAAATATATATTTTTAAGCGGAATTTAATAAATTTTTATTTAAATTCCCACTATCGGAAACGCCCAATGTAAGTGCATGTTTAAAGTAAATTTATTTTTTTTAAATCCCCAAGTAGCGGTTTACGAAAATATTAGGGAAAACAGGGCATAACTTGGCCCAAGGCCTGTTTTTCAGATTTGGGAAAGTTTTGTGAGTTGAAAATGGCATCATCACTTTCCCCTTTCAGTCAGCTGACCAGAAATTAGAAATAATAACTGCAGTCTTTGCATTAGTTTTCATATAATGAGACAAAGTGTGATTTCATGATCAAAAAGCAATTTTTTTGCGCTGTAGACTTTGACGTGATGAATTCTTTTATTGAAAAGTAAAGACTTTTTAATTACTTATTGTTTTTATGCATATAATTAGCTACAGTATCATGCATAACAATGTTAAATTATTTACTTGCAAATGGCTGCATTTTGGGGTTATGTATTGAATATGCATCTTGAGACACTCCACCCAAATATATCCAAATGCCCTTAGAAGATTTTGTTGCATTTTTTCCTTATCTCCTTGTAATTTTCATACAAAATGGCGGGATTACAATTATTATATATATATATTTTTATCTGTGGACCAGAAACAATATAGAAGACCTTCATTTCATTTTATAAAAATAAAAATTAAAAAATATTTCTCATTTGCATGAGAAGTATTTAAACATGTGTATATATAGATATAAAATTAAACACTGCACGTACAAAGTTATTAATTACATAAAATATTAAATTAATATGAGTGGTGATATTGTTTTTGAACCTTTGAAGCTCAACAAGCCAGAAACAACTCTGTCTCTCTCTCTCTCCAACAATATCTGTTAAAACTCCTGGTTACGTTTCGTAAGATTAAGCGATAAAATATCTCTTCCAACAGGCGGAAAAATAAATAAATCTACGGATGGCAAAGTGTGATAAGATATTAAAGAGACCTCAGCCTAGAGACAGCAAATTTAAAAATCCACCTCTGTACGTAAATGAGCATGATATTAAGAAGAAGAAAAAAGTAATTTTAATTAAAAGAAGACTTTAAAAATTGTTTATAAATATGCGTTTTCCCTAGGCAAAGGTACGATGTTCACTATATATAAATAAGCCTCCTCTCCCATTCTCTTTTACGAACACTTGAAGTTATGTCAGGACCCATCGGCAGCGATCAGAATTTAACATTGTAACTCATCGATGAATTCCGGCACCGAAACTCTCAAATGCTTTTACTTTCTGAATTCAAAATAGATGCTTCAAATCTAGCTTTACTCTGCTCTATATCACAGTTACTAAAATGGGGCGAGTTGGGTGACCTAACCGCTAAAAAAGTGCAGTACAAGCACCAAGAAATAAGTTTTTAGCTACTTTTATATACTTTCTCAGAGTATTTGGTCAATTGACCTCTCGTATGTGACGTTATATTCCCATAACGCTCTTGAGGCTTCTAAACAGTAGTCAAAATAAATATACACGTTATTAGTCAAATGCGTTAGCATCAGTACACTAATCACGCAGAGCTGAGCAAAATACTTAGAAATATGTATTTCCGATATAAAATACCCGAAAATTTGTATTTTCGATACAAAATACTTAGAAATTTGCATTTTCCATACAAAATACAAAATGTATTTTAAAATGCTTTTCGGAAATACAAATTACATTTACGAATCAAGCTAGGGCGGATTAATTCCTCCAATTACATCTGACCATTTGTAAGCGATGACATCTGCATTATCTGACCATTTCTATGCTTTTACACTTTGAGTCATCGTAGAAATCTTTGCAGTTTCTTCATCCAAGGATTTTCAATGTAATCTTTTAAATCATTTATGGTAATATCAGCACTACTTCATTTAATATTGGTTGCAAAGCGCATTCTTAATTCTGGGTGCCTCTTTAAAACTGATAAAATGAAATCATGGGCAGGAATGTTATTTTTGAACCTAGCAATCTTTCTCCAGACTTGTTCCAAATAATGGTGAATACCAAAATTTATGTCGCTTGATGTCAGTGGAAAACCGTATTCGCTTAACTTTAATATGCGCCTTACAAAGTTGTTCTCCTCCTCCTCTAAAAAAAAAAAAACAGGTGGTGTTCTGTGCTCGGAAATCGACACATTAAAAAATGTGTCGATTTCCGAGTTTGTTTACTATTGTCATTCTAGGTATTTTAAAGTGAAGAGAAGCTTTTCTCTGACTCATTTGGAATGAATGAAATTAAGGCAGAGATGCAATTTCTCTTCGTCGTAGTTTTTGTAATTTCGTGCTTCCTTTTTTTTTTCTTTTTTTTTTTGAATCTCGTGAAATTTTGATCTAAAAGTTAAAAAATAAACAAAATCTAACATAAATAGGTACTTACATATATTGTTACAGAAAAAGACATAAAAAAACGGTTTATTTTTAAGTCAGGGGAAATTGGAAATGGGGAGGATACTTTGCTCCATAACAAACGCTGGAGCAAAGTACCTCCATTTTTGGAGTAATCTTCCCCGACTTACGATTTTGTCAATAAATACAACAAATGAGCTTAAATCAATTTCATACTTGATTTACAATCATCGGGATAAAATTCATTATTTGTAATTAACCAACATTCATCTCTGTTTTTAAGTAGGGCCCTCCGTGACGTAAAAGTTGAGGGCAGCCAGGCTCTCTTTTCGGGCACAGTTTTCTAAACCGTTATAGTACATGCCTAGAACCTTTTTCGAAGCGGGTACCTGTTGAGATGTGTCCGCCCATTCCCTCGCAACATAAAAATGCGTCATCGTTACCGTACGTCACAAAAGAATGTATTAAAATCACTGTAATAGATCTACCACTTTTAGAGCAAAATTACCCCGCGTGGAGCAAAGTAACACCAAATTACGGTATTTTGAAAATACAAAATACAACAAAGTTTGTATTTTCATTACAAAATACAACAAAGTTTGTATTTTCAATGCAAAATACAACGAAGTTTGTATTTTCAATACAAAATACAACGTAGTTTGTATTTTCAGTACAAAATACCTAGAAATTTGTATTTTCGATACAAAATACAAATGTATCGAAAATACGTATTTCAAATACATGTATTTTCGATACTGGCCAGCTCTGTATGCACGTTATCATATTTATTGTGATGGCCTTATAGCCACAACAGAGACCCCCCCTGTTTCCGACAAAAAAGAACTTATCGCAAAGTCTTGAGAAGCAGAAGTTTATAATTACGTTGTACTGGTTTTTCTTTGTGTTTACAATGCGGCAGTAGACTTAAATAAAACCCTTTTATTTATCTGTAACATGGCAGTCAAGCAAGAAATGTCAAGTGCTTGATACAGGAAATGATACGGAAAATATTATTATTATTTTTTTTTTGGTATAATGATTAAATGCAAAACAGTTCAACCACTTTTAGCGAACAAGTATTTTTGGAAGACGGATTTAATAAGCAAATTTTGTGGAGATTACCCACTGTCTAAAGTCATGATACACCACTGGTTAGTAGTTAAAATATGTGGAGTGCATACGTAGAATATGAATACACAAAATATTTCAAAATATACAAAATATTTCCAAGAATTACATAGATTAATTACTAAATAAAACAAATAAAGCGCCAGAATATTTAAATGATTGCCTTGTCCCCCCCCCCACACACACACACACTGAACTGTGTGAACGATATTTGAAGTAAATCCGACGTTAGATTCACTTTTTGCAAATATACAATAAAAATTTAAAAAAGAAAATAGAAATTAGTTTAAATATGTATTATAAAATATGAAATTATTCAAAATTTACTTTTGCTTAAATTTACAAGCCAAGATGTCTTCAAGTAATTCCGGTCGTTGTACAAAATACTCTTTGTCTTTTAAAACCCTTGCCAAACCAGGTGGATTTTGGCAAATAAAATTCAAACATTTTTGCTTCAAGTGTTGATCATCGAACTTATCCGCTAACATCAAGCGGTCTAACGCCGTCTCCATATCAAAAGACGACGAAAGCTCGTTTTTGCATAACTGTAACAAATTATTAATATCGTACTTGTGAGCGGCTTCGTATAAACAGGATGCATTAATGGAAGGTGAGCTGAATTGTGGAGCTTTCTGCGTATAGATGAACTGGAGCATTTCTTTTATGGTGTCTGGTTCAAAGTCTTTTATTTCTACAACATTAGTGTGAGCTTCGCAAAATTCGCTTACAAACATCGCTTTAAATACTGGAGAAGCTGCTGAAAGTATAGTCTTATGAGCTGGAAATTCTTTTTCTCGAACCTTGAGCGTCACGTCGCAGATTTCTTGGTTTCGGTACAGTTGAGCTACATTTTCTAAAAGCTCAATAATATTGTAAGAAAATATTGATTCAGGAGAAGTGCTTTGTATCAGCGATTTTTCTAATTCAATTGTGAAAGTATCGGCATGGCCTAATGAGCTCGGCAGTATTATGAATGGCCCAAATTTTCTCCTGAGATTTAGTGGACCTTCTAGATTGAGATGAAGTTCGAAGTCTTTATTTCGTAACCGAACTTTTATTTCAGCCGACTCTCCAGTTAAGATCTCTGGTTCAATGGTTACGTTGAAGAAAATGAAATCCATACGAACGTTTGGATAAGGGTCATATATTTTCTGTATAGTCCATATACGATTATCAAATTCAACAAAAGTGACTTCGCTACTAGAATTGAAAGTATACGGTAATGAACAAACTTTGTTAACGATTTCAAAACTTTTACAATGCGCACTGGATGAATCATCAGCCATTGAATCTGTCCGAAGATGTTAAAAGCGTGATTCCAGTAACAGTATAATACGGTACAAGAACGATACAATCCGGTAAAGATACAATTCAAAACAGCGACTTCAGAGTGCAAAATGTTATTCCTCTTCCTTGTGAAAAACTGCATCAAACTGCTTTATCATTATCATGTCTGACATTTATCTGCACATCGATTGACGTCATCGTGTTCCTTATCATTGATTGAAAAAAAAAGTACTTTTTTGCTTTGCTTTCATATCTTAAAAAAACTCCGTTGAACGTATTTTAGTTGCAATTTGTTTTTACATTCTTGTCCATCGAACTGACAGCCATTAAACGTCTTGTTACATTATTTTAGCTTTCTACAAGTATTACTCAGTTGACATGCGTTTTGCTTTCTTTTTATAACTAATAGCTTTCTTTGTCACGGAAAAATTAGTTTCATTTATTTTAATTTATTAATAAAATAATAAGTTAAAAAAAAAGACAATAACAACATTAAATAGAAACCGATTTTGTCTGGTGCCACTGGTTGTCATTCTATGAGATCTACACATTTTGCAGTTACGTTCTTTGCTAAATGTAGCATTTTTGGCGGGTTTCAATAGATATGGAACCTGCTATTGCTTTTGGTTTTTCTTTGTCTGCACGCAATAAAAAGGGTAAGGTAAAGGTCTTCCGTAAGTACAATAATGATAGCTGTTGTTAACGTTGAAAACCTACCGAGTTATTTGAGAATTGGAGAGTTGCGAATTAATGTTAATTGAAACCCGCTAAATTTAAATATCGACCTTAAGCAATTTTCTTTCATTTACTTGGTTTTTTTTTCTTTTAGCCATTTTGTTGTCAGCATCAACTGAATCGTAGCCGATAAAGTTTTATTTGTGATTTCATATTAAGAATGGCATAAGCAGGCCCATATGCAGGAATTAAAAAGTGGATATTTTTGATTAAAAAAAGAGGGGGGTTTTAATGGAAACCAGATTTCCTTTCATAAGAGAGTTCATTTTATAATTAATACAAGGTTCTCACGGTCCATGAAAGTCTTTAGGAACTTATTTTTAGTTTCCAGTTTTAAGGGCCCTTAAAGTTACTTAGTTTTCGTCAACACAGTCCTTAAAATTCCTTATTTTTCGGGAAATCGGAACGCAATTGACGGGACGATTCAATCACGATTTTCTGCCTTACATGCTCAAGGTCCATAAAAGTCTTTAGGAACTTACTTTTAGTTTCCAGTTTTAAGGGCCCTTAAAGTTACTTAGTTTTCGTCAACACAGTCCTTAAAATTCCTTATTTTTCGGGAAATCGGAACGCAATTGACGGGACGATTCAATCACTATTTTTGCCTTACATGCTGATATGCAAATATGCAAAGTGATATGCAAATATGCAAGCTGATATGCAAAGTGGGTAAAAGGCGCCTTCGTACAAAGTTGGATTTCAGCGCCCCCATAAAATAAAATTTTCAAATTGAAATAAAATTAATTTCAAGCAATTTTTTATTTCTTGAATATTCAGATACAACATGTATACGAAATCTCGCCCATGGGGAACAGAGGAGAGCTCAGCCCCCCCGCCTCCCTAGCTGTTTAAAAATTTGATTTACCTGATTCTGCTATGCATTTATGTTCAAAAATTTTACAGTCACATTTTAAAATAAGGCATTTTAGTTCATTACTAATTGTCAACAGTATCAATTATTTTTGTAGTATTTTAGTATCTTGTATATTCGCGTAAAATTCTCGACAGCTTTGAGAAGGAGGTAATTTTTCTCAATTCCCCACCCCTCCTATAAGTAGTCGTTAATTTTTCTAACCTTCCCTCTAGAAGTACTCGTATGGGCGCCCATGTATATATGTATGCGTGTATTTCGTAAAAATATAGCATCTCAATTAAACAAGGCAAAACAAAATTTAACCATGGATGTAATTATCGATTATTAATGAATTTGATTATCTGTGCGATTAACAATTTTTCCTAATGCATTGAATAAAAAATTAACATTTTTCGTCTCAAAATGGCGCTCTCTTAATCAATCAAGCGCCTTTGTGCGAGAAACAACTTGCATACCCGCATGCGGCGGCCCTGATAGTGACCATTACACAGTCCATTCCCGAAGATGGTCACTTTATGCAGGTTCTACTGCATTTTTCAAGTATTGTATTCTGACTAATGAACATTTAGTCTCGAAAAGATGTGAAAGAAAAAAGAAAAATACTTTTACAATTGTGTGTCTTTTTTCTTTTTTTTTTTCTAGGTAAAATATACTTATCATTTCATTATCATCCATATTTCACCCTGATGAGAAACTATCTGAGAGTTAATAATTACACTAGGCGGGGGGAAAAAAGAAAATCTCTTCTTGCCGATAACTATTTCGTTGATAAAGGTTCGGTTCTTATCAAATCGTATTTCCTGCGAAGCGCATGTCACCATTGCGTTTTAAATATCAAAGTCCATCCATGTGTTAGTTGTACTGCTACCTTTCATGAATCTGTTTTGTGCACTTGGTTTTTCCCTTGTTGTCTTTTTATTGCCTTCTTTTCTTCGTTTGAATGATGGCTTCTGCAATGCAAGACGAAGCACCAACTCCAATAAATATCCTTTGTAGTACAAAGGAAATCTTCCATGAATGTTCATATAAGTGGACAATCGAAAACTTAAGTATCATTATAATGGGGGAGAAAGCTGGATATGTAATCACGAGTCCAAATTTTCCTTCGAGCGATAAACGGACATGGTAGTGGGAAGTCCCTTGTGGATATGCTGCGAGTCATGCTGAGTCCATTCTCTTGAGACTTAGACTGATATCAACAACCGTTTCTAGCCGAAAAGTTAAAACAAAATGTACCATATCGTTCTATGATGCCAAAGATAACAGGTTGGCGACTGTGGCTAGTGCTTTATCTCCGGGACAGACACTGGATGTGAAATTAAACCGAGAAGTATTATCGAAAAAGCGAATGTTTAAAGACGACACTCCGAAGATCAAAGTTGAAATCAAATCTGCGATTGGCATAGCCAACAAGTTCTACGAAGGTGAGGTATGTTTATGATCGGCAATCCATCTCCCCCTCAGCCGCCTCGGCGGCTGATTACGCTGTTCAAGCGTCCTGTCTGGGATTACAGCGCCGCCCCCGGCGGCCACCCTTCCCAATGAAACCCTTGCAAAAAGAAGAAGAAGAAGAAGAGGTATGTTTAAGCCAAGTAAAACCGCAATTGCAGGCCATTGAAGATTTATCGACTATGTTTGTGAACAAGACATTCAGCAATATCCTAATTGTGGTGAACGGAACCGAGTTCCAAGCTCATCAGAATATGATTGCCACAAGATCACGTGTGTTAGTTGCCATGCTAAAATACGAAACAAAGAAGAACCAGAAATGCATCACGATAAACGATGTGGATCCCGAGATCATGTAAAAGCTATTGCGCTTCATCTACACCAGCACTATTGAATTTACCAGTACTGACGAAGCTTCCAAAGTGATCATTGCAGTAGACAAGTATGCCCTTGAAGGTCTAAAAGAATTGGCTGAAGAACACTTGAGTTTCAATGTCAACGCTTCCAATGCATTATATATCTTAAAACTGGCAGATATCCATGCTGCTATGATGTTAAAATCATGAATCCTCTACTTCATCCATAAAAATAAAGAAAGATTTTCAAGTGTGCCAAAATATCCGTTAAACCGCTTGAAGGATCCGCGATTAATGGCGACAATTTTAGCCATATTGGCCAGCGATTTCAAAACTGAGGAAATTTACGAGAAGAGCTGCAAAGAAGAGAACGAGAAGCGGGAAATAAGACCTGTGAATAAAGAAAAAGACGTACATACAACAAGGGCTGCAACAAGGCGTCGTTTTCATAGGGCAAGAATGGGCACTCTTCCTCACTTGGATCTTTTTTTAAAAAAATTAATTTTTTTTTTCTCGAGCCAAAATAATCAACCTCTCTATTCTATTTGAACTAAATAATCTTATTATTTAATTAAACAAATTAAATACTTATTTAATTAAATAATTTAATTATGGTATTTTTGAATGGAGGATTTTTATTTCTGCTAAAGTAATCTTGGCCCACCCTGCAAAAAGTCATGCCGACGCTCATGGGCTAGGTTATTCTCGTCCCTCCGCTGGCACTCAAAGCCGTCATTGATGACGTAGCTCAGTTGACCTCCACGATCTGAGATTTGCGAGTGAGCTTTGGATAAAATCACTAGAAAATTATGTTAAATTCCCCTGATTCAAGTTTAAAAAGTTAATTTGCTTCATAAAAATTGCTGTCCTTTATATTTTTGGAGTGAATATATTATACACATATAAATAAATATATATATATATATGTATGTATTTTGATTAACATCCGCTTACAGCTGGCATATAAAAATTATTTTATTCAAACTTTAAAAACCTCAAAGGAAACGATACTTTTTAATTTTTCAAAACGACCATTTGTTCTGTTACATCAAATGACTAAATACTTCGTATATGATAAATACAAGGGTAGAAGAAAAACTATCATTTTACGAAAATATAAAATATATTAACAAAAATAAAATATTATAGCAAATCACTCTAGTACTAGGGAAATTAGATTTTAATTTTAATGCAACTTATTAATAAATTCAAGAGCGAAAAAAAGTAGAAGACGCAAACTACTCCCCCTTGGGAATTATACATTTACATGAAGTAAAAGAAAATGGGTATTTAAATGCCCGTTATTTAAATTTTTAATTGAAACTATTTAAAATGTTAATATAAAAGTAAAGTTGTCCCCCCCACTCCACCTGAAAGTTTCTCTATATCCTCCTTCAATATCATCATCATCATCATCATATTCAACCATTATCTATCCACTGCTGGATGAAGGTCTCTCCAAATGCTTTCCACACAAGTCTATCCTGGGCCATTCGTTTCCACGTCACCCCAACCTGTTTTCTTATTTCATCCACCCATCTAGTTTGAGGACGTTTTCTAGGTCTTCGGTGGTCTCTTGGAATCCAGTTCAGAATTTCTGTTGTCCATCGTTGATCAGTTCTTCTTGCAATATGCCCAGCCCATCGCCATTTCAGCCCTTTTACTTTAACAATGATGTCCTCTACTCTAGTTTGCTCTCTCACCCAAGTGTTTCTTTTTCGATCTCTCCTAGTTATTCCAAGCATGCACCTCTCCATGCTCCTTTGCGTTGTCTGTAACTTTCGTATTGCTCCAACTGTTAGACTCCATGTCTCTGATCCATAAGAGAGGACTGGCAATACACACTGGTTGAAGACCTTTCTTTTTAGACACAAAGGCAATTTCCCCTTCAGGATAAAACTGTTTCTTCCAAATGCACTCCAGCCAAGTTTAATACGTCTGTTGAGTTCTTTCATAATGTTGCCATCCATTGAAATCAGCTGGCCAAGGTAAATATATGAATCAGCAATTTCTAGCTCAGTGTTGTCAACTTGTATTTTTGTTTCCTCTACAAAATTATTGAACATGATCTTAGTTTTTTGTAGGTTCATCTTGAGTCCAACTTCTTCACTTCTAGTTGAGAGCTCTTGTACCATGTCTTGGAGTTCCAATGGGTCCGTTGAAAAAATAACAATGTCATCAGCAAACCGCAGATGATTTAAATATTCACCATTTATTTTTATTCCCTTGTTATTCCAATATATCAGCTGAAAAGTTATCTGTAAAGCAGAAGTAAAAAGTTTTGGAGAAATGGTATCTCCCTGCCTCACCCCTTTGCCAAGTTTGATAGTTTTGGTATCTTTATGTAACCGAAATTTTGCACTTGCATTTTTATACACACGTTTCACCATGTCAATGTACACATCCTCAATGTCTGTTGATCTTAAAGAGTTGATGACTGCTGATGTTTTTATAGAGTCAAAGGCCTTCTCATAGTCAATAAATGCAACACACAATGGAAGTTCATATTCATGTGTTCTTTCAATTAATTCTCTTAATACTTGAATATGGTCCACTGTACTGAATCCACTTCGAAATCCAGCTTGTTCTCTTGGTTGAGCTGCATCTAATTTTTTCTGCAGGCGATGTGTTAGAACTTTTGTGAAGATTTTATAAATAGCAGGTAACAAGCTAATTGGTCGGTAATTTTTCAAATCCTCTTTATCACCTTTTTTATGCAAAAGAATTACTGTTGCAGAATCCCATTGGTTTGGTATGTTACCACTGTTGAGGCATTTGGTAAAGAATTTTGCGAGTATGTCTTCTACATGTTCTCCAGCTTCTTTTAAGATATCTAATGTAATGCCATCATCGCCAGGGGATCTTCCTTTCTTCATACTTTTTATTGCAAATGCTACTTCTTCTTTTAAGATTTTAGGAGCTATTCCTTCGACTATTGCGGCGTCTTCGTTTAATCCACTGTTACTTTCATATAGTTTTTTGTAGAATTCTTCAACTCTTCTAAGTATTTCTTCCCTATTTCTTGTTACGGTGCCATCCTCTCCTTTTAATGCAATGATGTGTTTCTTCCCAACAGATAAACTTCCTTTAACAACCCTAAGGCTCTTGTTATTTTCAATGGCTTTCCTTACTAGCTCACAGTTGAATTTTCTTATGTCTTCTTTCATGCTTTTGCGCAGAGTTTTACAAAGTTCTATGTACTCAATCCTGGAACTGGTATTTTGATTGTCCACCTTCATATCTCTTCGCCTTTTCATGAGCTGTTTCGTCTTCTCAGATAATTTGCTATTGTGCTTTTTACAGGTTACACCACCAATTTCCCCAGCAGTTTCAACTATTGTCTTAACAATGTTTTCATTTGCTTCTGAGATATCAATTTCTTCAATAAGTCCTTCCAGTGCAGAAAAGCGATTTTTTAATTCCAACTTGAATGCCTCGGTATTTGCTTTCAGTTTCATTAAATCCACCCTCTTACTTACTTGTTTCCTAATGAGCTTCTGTCGTTCTAATTTAGTATTTAAGTGCACTTTACATCTCACCATTCGATGATCACTTCCAGTATTAAATCTGTTCAGTACGCTGCAATCTTCAATAATTGATTTCTTGTTTGCCAGGATATAGTCAATTTCACTAGTTCCCCCATTTGGGTGTTTCCATGTCCATTTTCTTTGCGGTTTCTTCTTAAAAAATGAATTCATGATGCTAAGATTTTCAGCTTCTGCAAATTCGATGAGTTGATCGCCACGTTCATTCCTTTCCCCATATCCGTATTTACCAACCGATGTCTCTCCTTGTTCCTGTTGTCCAATTCTTGCATTGAAATCCCCCATGATGAGCTTGATATGTTGTTTCCCTTTGGTGTGTAACTCTTTGATTTCTTCATAAAATTCTTCAACCTCTTCGTCGGTATGGCTTGATGTTGGTGCATATACCTGTACTATTTGAAGTTGGTATCGCTGGGTTAGTTGAACAACGAGCCTCGCTGCTCGATCTGATGTACTTTCAACTTCCAGAAGACAGTCTTTAATTCTTTTGTTGATTAAGAAGCCAACACCACTTGTTCTTCCAGTTTCCGTTCCTCTATAATAAAACAAATGTCCACTTTTAAGTTCCACCAACTCTTCACCTTTTCTTCTAACTTCACTGAGTCCTACAATGTCCCATTTGATCTTGTCTAGTTCCTCTTCCAATTCCTGAAGTTTTGCTTCAGAAGCAAGGGATCGTCCATTAAACGTAGCCACTCCTTCAATATACTCACATATAAATGTAAAACCATGGGATAAAAATAGAAAAATTTAATTATCATATATATATATATATATGTTGATTTTTTTTATTTATTGACTTGTTGTTTATTTCTTTCTATGTATGATTATTTATTACAATAAATATTCTGGAATGTAGCACTTTATCAGTTCTTAAGTTCAAAGCAGTTTCAAAAGGAAAAAAAAAAAAAGGTTATATTTAAAAGTTTACCATGTTTATGTACGACTGGAGACCAGCTATTTATCCCTTTTCTGTTGCGCTTTTCTTTCAGATTTGTGATCGTTAATTTTAGGCAATTATCACGTTTATTAGCCTCATTTCTTTTTCTTGGGTGTTTTCTAAATCATTTTCTGTTTCGAAAAAACGAGATTCTTTGAGGTTTAAACACTTGATTTTATTTAAAACATTACTTACTAGGGAACTCCAGCAACTGTCACTCACCAAATGTCACGATTTTTTGCATGTAGTAAGGTATGGTAAATCTATTGCCTAAAACATTAAAAATTTTCTCTATCTCGGAAGAGATCAAAAGATATGACATCTTGAATATTAGTAAAATCAGCAGCATTTGGCTGTAACCCGTCCATTTGGCGTCCTTTCAATATCATCCATTATTTGAAGGACAAATTTAACCTCTCGGTTTTCAAAAAAACCTTTACATTGAATATCAGTTTTTGTTACGAGTTTGGTAATTTTTCGCCCAGAAATATTAAATTCTCTTTTAAATGAATTTATAAATCCATTTGAAGCTTTAAAATCATTTATGCCATTTTCTTTTGTGCATGCAATAAACCATTTCTGGGTATCTTTATCATGTACACAAAAGCCATAGTATCGTGCTGATTTAAAACGATTAAAAACTGCGTTTCCTATTTTTTTTATTTTTGCGATCTATTACCATTATTTACTATATGGTTGCACATTCTATATATTTGTCTGTAATTTAAATCTAAATTATAAAAGTATCGACATATTGTTGCTATTTTGTGACATCGTCCTTTCGTTGTCCAAGCAAACTTGACAACTTTTTTCCGCATATTCTAAAGTATAACTATTGGCAATTGAGCTGATGGGCTCCTTATTTTCTGATGAATTTTCTGTAAAATCGTTATTTGCAACCCTTTCGTCAAAATCAAAATCCACATAAAATTCCGATGACTGTAACATTGTTTTAGCGATTGCAAAAAAGTTCCATCCCTACATTCATTTCACTTTGAATTGTTGCTGTAGTTGGATCTCCAAATTCAGCTTTAACTATGTTTAAAAAATATATGGCAACATTTGGTAAATTAAGCATAATTCACGATAACTGCGAAACGAAAATTCTAGTATCAATATCTCTGTTCTTTATCGTGATCTCAGGCGTTCGGACGTTCGCCCAAAGCGTTTAATTTAAACAACTTGGTGAGATTTGTTTTAACTTGGCGAGATCTCTTTAGCTTGGCGCGTTAAAAACTCTATATTCATATGACCATATCTTCTGTTCTATTCCGAGATAGAGAAAACTTTTAACGTTTTAAGTGATTGTTGTACCACATCCTACTAGATACGAAAAATCGTGGCATTTGGTGAGTGACAGTTGAACAGGTTAGTTCCCTCGTTAGTATTTTCCTTTTTTTTTTTTTTTTGTAGCCTTTGACCTGTTGTTGCTAATTCTTGTAGATTGCCCGATGGTAAGTTAAGACTCAGAATGGCAGATCTTTAAGAGTTTCTACTTTGGCAAACCCGGCAAATGATTCATCATAGCGTCTTGATAATCTGAACTCTTAAAATGTTCACTACAAATTCTAGCGTTTTTCGTATTCAAAGTATCTGCTTTTCGACATGGATGAATCAACTTGAATAAAGTGATTACTTTTTATAAGAGAGAACGTGTAGGGATTTAGTCACGTCTACACCAAAGTCTGTCGTTTATAGTGACAACCTGTCTATAGTGACCATTGCAGTCCAGTCCCAAAGGTGGTCACTTTAGGCGGGTTCTACTTTATATTAATTTTTGTGTAAGAAAGTAATTTTTGGGGGAAGTTTAGTCAAAACTATAAGTTCTTCTAAATTTTCAGTATTCAATGAAGTACGAAAAGTACAGTTCAAAAAAAATATTTTAATAAGCTATTTATTATAACAATGAATTTCAAATTTACCCCGACTTTTCCAGTCAGAAAAACTTCCCATATCAGTAGACACCCTGTCTTTATGGCGCAAGGGCTGCTAAGGTCAGGCTGTGCACACAGTTTTAAGAGGGACTCGAATCTCTGTCACTTAGCGAATCAAACAATGGGCTATGAATCTGTAGGAAAAGGTCATGCCCTACATTTGGATCTAAACCCCCGATTTCGAGTATGGTGGACAGAAAAAAAAAGGCCTCAAGAGGTTCAAATTCCTTGGAAAGCTTTAGGTCACATCGGAGAATGACCTTTGTTGTACTTGAGTCATAAAAACACAAATATTTAAGTTGAAGCAGAATTTCATTCATTTTTATTTAAATTTTCTCCATTGGGAAGTATATGCTGCTTGTTCAATATGGAGATAGCCAAGCAAATCATCTTCATGCATTTGCACTGCAGATTTAATGCTTGAAAAAGGTGCATTTATTGATACTCAGGGATATTGTAAAGAAATGATTGCCTTCTTTTGTGTTAAAAATCTTTCTATTAGGGAAGAAATGGGATAGTCCATGTATGGATAAAAAGTTCCCTTTTGATAATACTCTTCAGGAGTATTAAAAAACACGTTACGTCTATTCCTCTGTAATCCACATAAACGGGGTACTTCTTCTATGACATTCAATTCGTTTGCGAGAATTTTTTGCTTCATTATAGAGGCTCAAGAACTTTGTGTCCGATTCTTTCAATGGCGCACCCATAATATTCCCAAGGGGGACAAGTGGTGCAAGGAATTTTTGGTGGGAAAAATGGCCAGGGATCATAACAATTACGTTTTTTTTTTTGTGTGTTCATTTATCATTATTAAATTACTACTAATTGGATATCGCAAGATACTTAAATAATTAGAAATCGTTGTAGATTTTATTTATACAATTTTACAATGGCCAGCCCTTGTCTTCCAAAAAAAAAATTACTGTTTTAGTAATAGGTTGAAAAATAGCCCTATTGTGCAAAACTTGCTTTTGCTTGCCCTCTGTCCACTACTTAATCCCCCCCCTTTTTTTTTTAACGCCTCTTTGACGTTTTAAAAACTTGCCAGCTTTGTGAACTGAATCCTTATGATAGAATAAAGTTCTGTCTTAATGTTGACTGAACTTCTCCAAGGTCTTCTTTCAATTATTAAATCCTTTTGAAACAAAGTTGACCTGTGGCTTGTGTCGATCTTAACCGACCTCATGGGATGAAAAGTAAGCACACAAAATTTTCAAGAAGCACTGTCTTCTACCTTTGGGTATGCTAGATAGTTATGCTTACTCAGTTCAGATGAGCAGAACTTCCGACTGTGGTGAGATTTTCCTTGACTTTATACAGCACTTGTGACGGTCGTGGGAAAATTGCAATTTTCATATGTCTCCCAAAGATTTTTTAGCACTGTTATCTCATCTTCATCAGTAAGGTTAGATTTCGTGCCCTAATTAATATATCTGCAGTCAAAATTTCAACTGTGTTGTGTTTTGGTCTACCTTTATTTCCTGGAAAGCTTTTGAAGACAGCCCCTAGCCGCTGCTGTTGCTGGCCTCAACAGCAATCTCGCAAGTTCACCAGAATTTGAGGAAATGTCGTTGGGATCATCACTACTTTGAATTTTACTACGTTTTAAAAAATAATTTCAACATAATAATTTTTCTTTTTATTAACCCAAGGGGGGCCGGGCACTGGCTTACGCAAGGAGGTGTCATTGCA
>QLNU02012966.1:0-18738 GCA_006491805.2 Dysdera silvatica | reverse complement strand
CATATGTCTTTAATTTCAAATTTAAGGTTTTGATATTTAGCGATTTTTGTTGTGTATGTGGTTTGTATGTTTTTTGAGTTTGGGATTGCTATATCCGTAATACTTGTGAGTTTGTTAATTTCATTAATTATATTTATATCTGGTCGGTTGTGTTGTGTTGTCTTGTCAGTTATTATTTCTCCATCCCAGTACAGCTCATATATTTCATTTTCTAAAATACTTTCTGGCATATACTTGAAGTAATGTAGTTTAGTTTTTATTAAACCAGTTCTGATGGCTAACATTTGGATAATTATTTTTGCTACCTGGCCTTGTCTATGGCTTGTAGTCAGTCATTATTATGTTGCACATGCACAGTCCATCTTGAGTTAGACGACTGAATATACTTTCATATTAGACCTTTCCCATGGGCCTGCGATATCAAAGGTACTTTGTTAGGATGTGAGCATTTCCAAGCAAAGCAACCTTTTGGAGTTGGTGCATTACCATTTTGTCAATTCCTGTTGCATTAAGATGGTTTTCAAGATTTGATGGGATATCTCCCAATGCTCCTATTACTATGGGGATGATAACTGATCTTTTTCCATAACCCTTCGATTCGATTTGTAGATCTTTTTACTGGATGATTTTGTCAAATTTTTTTACTGAATTCCCGCGTCACCAGAAACAGCCATATCTACTATCCAAACTTGATTCTTTTCCACAATTGTCGGATCAGGTGTGTTATGAGAAAGGTGTTTAGCAGTTTGGACACAGAAGTCAGACAGAACCTTGACTTGGCCATCTTCAGTAATCTTCTCAGCTTTATGGTCCCACCAATTTTTGTTGACTACATTATTATATGTTTGGCATAGGTGACAGTGAATTGCTGAAGCTACTTTGTTGTGTCTTTCCAAATAGCCTATATGTATGATCTTTTTGCATCCACAAATCTGGTCATATACTGTTTCGTCTGCTTCTTTACGAAGGCAACGTCTGCTATCTTGAGCTGATTTTTCAATAATTGATTTAATTACTTATTATTATTATATTGCGTGAAAAGTCATATGAAAGAAATGTCTGAGTTCTTGACGTATTTTCAGACAATTTAATACCGTAGCCGTCATGATAGTCCTTTGTACTAGATCTGTTAAGAACTTCTTGGTTGGAGACTGTGTCTGTCCATTTTATTTTATCGTGTGCATTGGTATGCATGAGATAACATTGCCAAGTCATATTTTTCTTATATTCGAACATGCAATAGAATTACCAATACAATATCAGTACAATACCAATAATTATCATTGCAATGGAATATACAATCGAATGCGCCATAAAAGCAAATAAACAAAATAGGGATATTCATTTGTTTATGTTTTTATGGCGTAAGTGCAGCACAGGCCCTGTTACGCCAAGTCCTACAATTTTCTTAGGAATCCGAACTTCTACCGCCAAGCAGTGACGGCTCGTGGCGCTATTTTAGTGAGGCAGAACTAGGCTAACTCACCAAAATAAGTTACATTATGGTCTATGCTCGCCAAGTAACCGGTTTCACTGACTGAGTAAATACGTAGGTTGATGTACTTTGGCGAATTGGTTTGACTCTTACCTCGCTAAATTTTCGCTACTAGCCGCTGTTTCCACCAAGGGAACCAAAACCTGGACTACGTTGTATATAAAAGCGGCAGGCGTTCTGTGATATCATTAAGGATAAAACCCGGATTAGTGGCACGCTGGACGAATTCGTTACCATTAGGCGACAGTAGAGAAATGGACCTAAGTTTTTCCAACGGGTTTGCACCCGGAGCAGTTAATTGGTAAACTGTTTGTTTGGCGTCATTGAAATTCGATTAACGGTATAGTCGAGATTAACAGCTGTCAGGTTAACGGTACGCTATGTTAACATGTTACCGCTGTGCCACCGCAAAACCAATAAAGAATGTTTATTCATCTTAAAAATTAATAAGCTTTCTACGAAATCATCATGTAAAAGAATTGACTTTGACTAAGGAAAGTATTGTCAGTGTTTTCCCGAAATACACGCATGTATGTCTCGGAGACATTGCGGATTCGGTTTTAGATGACCGCAATAAAGCGAGTCATCATTATTTTTGGTTTCTCAGTGTATATACTAGTTAGATTTGCACTATATTGTAATTTTTTTATTATTGAGTGTACATTAGTATTACTAATGAATTAGTTTATTTATTAACAATCAAAATATAACAGAGTGCCCGCATGCTCGAAAACAAAGTTTCCACAATCCATAAATTTGGTACAAGTGCAACAAAACGGAACGTGCTTGCATAGGCTTTTGCGAATTACTTATTTAAATTAATGCCACAAAAATCAACGTCATAAATTTAGTTGGTCTTTTAGATTTTAATAAAAATAGAAACCAGTTGGCAATGACAATGGTTATCCCAAAAATAACTTTAGTAAAAATATTTCCTGAATTTTTTTTTTCAATTGTACTGGGCTGTGGGGGAATATTGCGACAAACTTCAATGGAGAGCTGCCCGCGACCTCCCTGACCTAAAAGTTTCTTTGTTATGACCCCTAGACCGAAGAGGAATGTTATCTTTCTCACCTACTCAAAGGCTACTGGTCTTTTATCAATTTGTCTTGGTAATTTTTCTTTCTTTGTGAAAGTTCAGTGCGAAAAAGTTATTAGTTTTCTTATTGATAGGAGCAAAAAAGATCTCTGTCTCTGTCTCTCTCTCTCTCCAATGGATCCACAGTTAATTGTAGGATGCTCGGCGGTGAGGGGACAGTTTTTTCTAAGGTTACTTCTGAGTTACCCCCTAACCAAAACCCTCTCAACGTCAGAGGTAAAACTCACTTCAGAATAACAAAAAAGAGGAGGCTATAATGTAAAAAAATACCATTGGAAAACGCATTGGGTGTCATTGGAAACTCATGACTTCAGGAATAGGTGAAGTGGCGGGCCCCCAAAAAAGAAACAGGAAAGTAGTCAATAAATTTCTGTTGTCTAAAAAAATAACAAAATAACTAATAGTGATTTTGTATCTATTATAATGATATCATCATGATATTCAGCCATTATAAGGGTGGGCAGCGGTAGACAGATAATTATCTATCCACTGCTGGATGAAGGTCTCTCCAAATGCTTTCCACACAAGTCTATCCTGAGCAATTCGCTTCCACGTCACCCCAACCTGTTTTCTTATTTCATCCACCCATCTAGTTTGAGGACGTTTTCTAGGTCTTCGGTGGTCTCTTGGAATCCAGTTCAGAATTTCTGTTGTCCATCGTTGATCAATTGTTCTTGAGATGTATCCAGCTCATATATATAGGAGGGAGGACGCTGACAAGCGGACCTCAAAGATCTACATGGCAAGCAGATACAGAGCATGATGCAATACTTCCAGTTGAAAAGTCCCCGGTCAACACTCATCCAAGCCATGGTATTAGCAGATGCAAATTACACACCACTAAACCTGTGTAATACCGAAGAGCGTGTCCTGGAAGAGCCAATGAACAGAAACTAAGATCTTGGGCCGGAAAACCATTATATGGCAGGCACTATAATGACCTGCAACACCCACACGTTGACAAAAAGGCATCAAATTCTTGGCTGGCCAAAGGCACTCTCCAGCCAGGGACAGAAGGATTCATGCTAGCCATCCAAGACCAAGTGATCGCAACAAGGAACAATCAGAAATTCATCCAGAGAAAAGACATAGAAAGCGACAAATGCAGACACTGTCATGCGGCATCGGAGACAATCCAACACGTGACGGCAGGATGCAAGATCCTTGCGCAGTCAGACTACAAACATAGGCACGATCAAGTAGCGAAAATAGTCCACCAGAAATTGGCAGCGAATGCTGGCTTTCTGACAGAAAAATGCCCGTACTACAAATATGAGCCAGAGACCGTGCATGAGAACGAAACACACAAGCTTTACTGGGATAGAGCAATCATAACAGACAAGACAGTCCCACATAACCGTCCTGACATAACCCTCGTCGATAAATCGAGTAAGACCACGTACCTAATCGACATAGCAGTACCCAACTCAAATAACATAAAGACAACCTACACAACGAAAATCACCAAGATCTCAGACATGAAGTACGAGATATATGGGGTATGGAAAAGATCCTCATCATCCCGTTAGTCATCTCAGCAACAGGGATAGTACCAAAAACGCTTGCGACGAATTTGGAGATACTCAACATTGACCCAAACACCTACATTGAAATACAAAAAGCCACAATCCTAAACACGTGTCACATTGTCAGGAAGTTTCTAGACATGGCACATTAAGAAGTGATGTAAAAAGAGGCTTGGGAACATGGCGCTCTGCCCGTCCCAAAGCCTGTTTCCGCCAAGAATGGGCGAGGAAATTTATATATATATATATTTGGAATTCGGAAATTTTACGGTCGGTCCTGATATGGTACTACATGTTGTATAGAAAAAGATAATATGTGGAGACAACAAGCAAAATAAAAATATGCAATAAATGCTTACCCAGTCTTTATTTTTTGAATATAAGTTCGATTCTTCTATCTTTTAGACTTGCGAACTTTTCAATGATGTCGTCAAAAACGGTTGGGTTTCTATTAACTCTTTCAGTAGTTCTTTTTCAATTGAAATTTTTGACAAGTTTGCAAGTCTGTATTCTGTCATTGTGCTCCTCAGACAAGTTTTGATTTTGTTTAAGCAAGAAAAACTTCGTTTTACGGAAGCACGTGTGTACGGGATATTCATTTTTAAGCAATGAAGTTTATAAGCTTCTTTAAAAATATATTTGTTTTCTGTTAAAATTTCCATGAATGTTTATGATTTCATATCTCTATACTGCTTATCCAGATATATGTGTTTTAATTCATTTTTCAATCTTTGGAGGTCAGTAAATATAGTGGAGTAGTACAAATTTAAATTATTTATTGCTTCCGTAAGAAATTTATTGGAATACTTTGCAAATTTTGAAGTACCATTAATGTAATAAAATGAAGCTTTTTCACATCTTAGAAAAGTGTGGTAATTTGTAATAAAATAGTGTCTAGTATGTCGTAAAACAAAATTACATATTTTTCAAAAACTTGGTCTCGTGTGAACGACAATGATAAGAAGCGATTAATTATAAGCGATTATATAAGAACTTTCCGTAGAGACTTAATTATGCGTATACTAAAGTCTGTAGTGCACTGTGACCTACTGTCCATGGTGACGATTGGAGTCCCAAAGGTGGCCACTTTAGACAGGTTCTACTCTGTATACTTAATTCTTTTGGACTTATCAATTTTTTTATAAAATTGCTAAAATGTATAAATGAATAATTTTTTTATTAAATAATTCTTTTAGAGGAAATTACGGGGAAAAAAGAAATTAACAAATATTTTCATTATATGTTTTTTTATGATGATTGCTGAAGATAAATTAAGAAATTAAACTGGTAAATCAAAAGAGTAAGAAGGTAAATTAAGAAATAAAATCGGTGAATTAAAAGAATAAGAAGCATTGGTGGGGAGCCACGGGGGAGATATTAAAGAAATTCACCCCCGGCCAAATCATAAAAAGGCAGTGGAAATCGGTTACATCGAGCGCCGATTATAATGACGGAATTTTTACAAAAAGTTAGATTTCCTATTTTATTTTTTTAAATTGCTCGCTAAATCTGGCGTCCAAAAGACTTGTTCTCTAAAAGCGGCTAAATTGTATTGCGCTTAATCATTACACTAAACAAAATCCATATTTTCCTTGCTATATCCAGAAACTCGCTAAATGCGGGTTCTTTACAAGTTTAACTGTATTTCACAATGCCCCCCCCCGCCGGCGAAAAAGTACCTCTCTGGATCTGATTCCACCTCTGGAGAAAGTTCTTAGATTTTGCTATCTACTCATTGAATTGACAATAACATCATTTGCTGGCAAACGTAAAGTAGCGATTTCTCCACCGGGCACTGAATTTTGCGAAGTCCACGCGCATGCGCCGTATGGGTTGGTGGTTCGCTCGGCTAAAGACGATTATCAGCTACTTGGAAAAAGTAGGTGGGTTTATGCCATTATTTTGTCCATGTTTGTTCCGATTCTGAAAATGAGTTCAAAATAAAAACAGCGAATGTTTTGACTAGTCAATTTTTATGTTTGTAATCAAGTTGAACTGGCCTATTTTTTGCATAATATAGTTGTTGAATTTTAAGGTATTATTACCCTCCGCAGGGATAACACAATTGCCAAATATGGTCAACACAGAAAAGCCTCCGGGGCGAGATTTTTGTGAGTTTTCGTGGGGGAATTTATTATACAATAATTTTTGCCACCCACGTATTAATTACAGCTCAAACTAGGCTGTTTGGAAAAGAGCGCTTTTCTCCAGATTATAAGCTGGTTGAAACTAATATACGTGGTATGCATATGAATATGTTCACTCAAAATTACATAAGCTCTAGTTTGAGCTGTAATTAATACGTGGGTGGCAAAAATTATAGTATAATAGTTGTTGAAGAAACGCATTTGATACGTCGTAAATTCATTTACCATACGAAGCGCGGCAAGCCTCATTGCGCAGTGTAACACCCGACATACTCGGCAGAGATGCCGCAACGAAGGGTGTTAAAAAATAAATTACAGCGGCTTATTGAATTTTTTGTAAATTATTTTTTACTAATATATATGTTTCTTAAAAGTGTATTAATTATTATGACTAAGTAAATTTCATGTTTGTGCGCCATGGGTCTCAGAATATCGATTTTAAAAAAGGTGCAACATGGGACCCGGATTTACCCTACAGAAAAATTCCCTGTACGCTGTGCCTCATAGTCCCTTTGCCTTGCCCCAACTGTTCCTCCATCCTAGCTGCAGGCCTGATCGGGGTTCTGCAGCGTTTCATTTCTAAGTGCAGTTTGTTTTGATGACGTCATCATTTTGACGATTTTGACCCCAAATCTAACTGGGTATACGGTGCTACTTGAATGCTGTCTACCTTCACGGTACCCTCCTACGCAATAAAATTGAAGATACAATAATTAACAAGGGTTTAATATTCTTCGATCTTATTCTAAAACCAAAACCGTATAGCTTTATCAAACACTTAAACGACGGCGTCTTTTTTTTTTCTAAGTCCACAATGGCGTCAGTGATGAATGTACTGCCTCTACTAGGCAATATTCTCTCGATAAAGCGTAAATCATGAACACTGTCAAGAAAGGGGCTCAAGATATAAATTAAGTAATCGGGGGAGATGGAAGCTGGGAAAAAAGAGGATCATTTACCTCGCCATCTTCCCGAGTCATGCAATTTTTCAAACGTCAGAAAGGCCTTAAATATCCGCTCTTGAAGTCCAAAATTTTCAAAGTTTTTCTCCTCTTTAATATCCATATCAACGATAAATCTCTGTAAAATAAGATATCAGTAGACAAAAGGAAATGGCGTGTTAATGCTCTTAATTCCTCGCCCACTCGTGAAACGAACTTCAGAATAATCGAAATTCAGGCTACGAGGCTCTGACTGAATATTTGATAAATACGTTCAAATTTAAATAAAATTGCCTTTTTATTGCTTGTTTCTCATTTATTTTATCGCCAAGTTTCGCGAAGAATTGTTGAGTTTTTGGTCTCAAAATTTTCTGAAGCGGGAGTATAAGTTTAAATTCCAGTTATAATTACCTTTTCCGCCGTACCAAACTTTCGAAGCGGTGGTATAAGCTAGAATAATATACGTTTCTTGCAATCTATTTTGCAATTAAGAAGGACTTACCCTCTTCCCATTTATGAAGCATAATCATTACTTGATACTTTCTCCGCCGAGTTTGAGGTAAAATATAATAAATACAAGGTGTTCATAAAAGAAGTATGCCACTTCAAATTTTATTTGTATCGAAATTACAACAGCCCAAAAACTTAATTCTTTTTCATTTACATGACTGAAAGTCAAAGTTTTTTTTCTGCATAATTAGAATGTATCCATATGTGTTGCACTGTTTCGTACGATAGTGTTTAAACAAAAATCTAGTTCTATTCACGTTCGCTGCAAAATATTGGGTGTTGCAACACTAGAGGCTTTGTTAATTAGCTCTTTAAGAAGATTAAAAGAAATTACACTTATTTTGCAAATAAAGGAGGCGTTCTCTTGTACAAGTTTCTGATATTTTGTTTTACTTGTGTTAGTGATTTCGTTTCCATGGACTTTAACGCACAAGCACCCTTCTCCCATTTTGATGCCATCACTGCTACTTTCGTTTTATAAACACGTTAAACACTTACGTTTTATAAACACGTTAAACACTTACGTTTTATAAACACGTTAAACACTTACGTTTTATAAACACGTTAAACACTTACGTTTTATAAACACGTTAAACACTTACATTTTATAAACACGTTAAACACTTACATTTTATAAACACGTTAAACACTTACGTTTTATAAACACGTTAAACACTTACGTTTTATAAACACGTTAAACACTTACGTTTTATAAACACGCTGTTTATCACGGCGAGGCATTTTGACTATGCAATAAACAAGCAAGTGAAAGAAAATTGCCTAAGGTCGATATTTAAATTTAGCAGGTTTCAATTAACATTAATTCGGGATCCTTTAATTCGCGACCCTCTAATTCGCGACTCTCTAATTTGCGATTCTATAATTCGCGACCATCTAATTTGCCACCTTTTAATTCGCGATTCTGTAATTCGTGACACTCTAATTCTCTGAAAAACTTTGACTGTTAGTCACGTAATTAAAAAATAATCAAGTTTCTAGATTTTGTAGTTTCAAAGCAAATACAATTTTAAATTGTATACTTCTTTTAGGAACACCCTGTATAATAAGACATAATGTTTTTTCAAACGGGGCCTAAAAATTTCCAAAAATATCCCAATACTCCAATAAATATATGGTAATCTTGTAAACAATATTTATTCAATTATGCTTCTACAGAAATAAGATGATAACCAAAGACGTACAATATTCATGTATTTTTTTTTTTTTTTGCTGTAATGCAACCTTTCGTTTTGTTTTAATTTAAATTATTTATGTTTGGTGACTCTGGAAGAGAATATCGCAACAAGTCAGGGCTTTCTATATTCCCCATTTCTAATCTAAGCATTGTACCATGAAAGCACCATCTTTTTATGTAATTCATATTATACTCATTATGTGCACATTTTGATATGTACCTCAGGTTGAAAAAAATTATTATTATTATACACATGTACATTACAATGCATTTTAGATTTTAATGCTATATTATTGTTGTTCCTTAATTCACTGACGGGGTTCATAGTACAAATATGTGACACATTATTTAATCTGGATTTACAGCTTCGATTTAAATTTCATCTGGAGGCCTAAAATAGCTCCAGATATGTTTTTAAAATGCGAGAAATGCCCAGAAATCTTCTGCAGATTTGATCTTATGCTATCTGCAATGCCCAATTTCTCTAAGTATTTTCTTAAGTTCCGCGAAATAGCTCCAAGTGCATCGACTATTTTTGGGATCACTAATTATTATTACTTTGGATGTTTGTGTTTTCATTATTATTATGGTGAAAATTTACAGTTCATGATGTATTTGGCTGGTTTCATCCGTTTAGTTATCGTTTTGTCCAAGAATATTAGATAACTAGAGGTATCTGATGGGAGCTGTTCCTATAAGTGCGGCTTTTTGAATTTGGTGGCAGTATTTGTTATTGCTTTTCAATGTGTTGATCTGGTGCTCTAGGTTCTTGGAAACTGCATCTAATGCACCAACTACATCCGGAAAAGCTGTAGCTTTCCTCCTCCAAAGTCTCTCCATCTTTATTTACAAAGCCATGTATTTTATTGTTTTGCATGGATAGTTTGCAGGATAGTTTGCATGGATAGTTGGCATGGACTCTTTGCAGTATGGACTTGAAACGGCCAGTGCCGATTATTCAAGACTTCCTTCTGTAGGTTATTCGGGTGATGTGTCTAGGAATTTCCTGACTGTTCGGCTGGTGTTCAAAATTGTGGCTATTTGTAGTTCAATGTAGGTATTGGAGTCGATTTCAAGTGTTTTCACGCTTCCGTGCATTGTGGTTGGTATTAGATCTGTGGCTGACAAAATTACAGGTACATTGTCAGCTCTTTCCATGTGCCATATGTCTTTAATTTCAAATTTAAGGTTTTGATATTTAGCGATTTTTGTTGTGTATGTGGTTTGTATGTTTTTTGAGTTTGGGATTGCTATATCCGTAATACTTGTGAGTTTGTTAATTTCATTAATTATATTTATATCTGGTCGGTTGTGTTGTGTTGTCTTGTCAGTTATTATTTCTCCATCCCAGTACAGCTCATATATTTCATTTTCTAAAATACTTTCTGGCATATACTTGAAGTAATGTAGTTTAGTTTTTATTAAACCAGTTCTGATGGCTAACATTTGGATAATTATTTTTGCTACCTGGCCTTGTCTATGGCTTGTAGTCAGTCATTATTATGTTGCACATGCACAGTCCATCTTGAGTTAGACGACTGAATATACTTTCATATTAGACCTTTCCCATGGGCCTGCGATATCAAAGGTACTTTGTTAGGATGTGAGCATTTCCAAGCAAAGCAACCTTTTGGAGTTGGTGCATTACCATTTTGTCAATTCCTGTTGCATTAAGATGGTTTTCAAGATTTGATGGGATATCTCCCAATGCTCCTATTACTATGGGGATGATAACTGATCTTTTTCCATAACCCTTCGATTCGATTTGTAGATCTTTTTACTGGATGATTTTGTCAAATTTTTTTACTGAATTCCCGCGTCACCAGAAACAGCCATATCTACTATCCAAACTTGATTCTTTTCCACAATTGTCGGATCAGGTGTGTTATGAGAAAGGTGTTTAGCAGTTTGGACACAGAAGTCAGACAGAACCTTGACTTGGCCATCTTCAGTAATCTTCTCAGCTTTATGGTCCCACCAATTTTTGTTGACTACATTATTATATGTTTGGCATAGGTGACAGTGAATTGCTGAAGCTACTTTGTTGTGTCTTTCCAAATAGCCTATATGTATGATCTTTTTGCATCCACAAATCTGGTCATATACTGTTTCGTCTGCTTCTTTACGAAGGCAACGTCTGCTATCTTGAGCTGATTTTTCAATAATTGATTTAATTACTTATTATTATTATATTGCGTGAAAAGTCATATGAAAGAAATGTCTGAGTTCTTGACGTATTTTCAGACAATTTAATACCGTAGCCGTCATGATAGTCCTTTGTACTAGATCTGTTAAGAACTTCTTGGTTGGAGACTGTGTCTGTCCATTTTATTTTATCGTGTGCATTGGTATGCATGAGATAACATTGCCAAGTCATATTTTTCTTATATTCGAACATGCAATAGAATTACCAATACAATATCAGTACAATACCAATAATTATCATTGCAATGGAATATACAATCGAATGCGCCATAAAAGCAAATAAACAAAATAGGGATATTCATTTGTTTATGTTTTTATGGCGTAAGTGCAGCACAGGCCCTGTTACGCCAAGTCCTACAATTTTCTTAGGAATCCGAACTTCTACCGCCAAGCAGTGACGGCTCGTGGCGCTATTTTAGTGAGGCAGAACTAGGCTAACTCACCAAAATAAGTTACATTATGGTCTATGCTCGCCAAGTAACCGGTTTCACTGACTGAGTAAATACGTAGGTTGATGTACTTTGGCGAATTGGTTTGACTCTTACCTCGCTAAATTTTCGCTACTAGCCGCTGTTTCCACCAAGGGAACCAAAACCTGGACTACGTTGTATATAAAAGCGGCAGGCGTTCTGTGATATCATTAAGGATAAAACCCGGATTAGTGGCACGCTGGACGAATTCGTTACCATTAGGCGACAGTAGAGAAATGGACCTAAGTTTTTCCAACGGGTTTGCACCCGGAGCAGTTAATTGGTAAACTGTTTGTTTGGCGTCATTGAAATTCGATTAACGGTATAGTCGAGATTAACAGCTGTCAGGTTAACGGTACGCTATGTTAACATGTTACCGCTGTGCCACCGCAAAACCAATAAAGAATGTTTATTCATCTTAAAAATTAATAAGCTTTCTACGAAATCATCATGTAAAAGAATTGACTTTGACTAAGGAAAGTATTGTCAGTGTTTTCCCGAAATACACGCATGTATGTCTCGGAGACATTGCGGATTCGGTTTTAGATGACCGCAATAAAGCGAGTCATCATTATTTTTGGTTTCTCAGTGTATATACTAGTTAGATTTGCACTATATTGTAATTTTTTTATTATTGAGTGTACATTAGTATTACTAATGAATTAGTTTATTTATTAACAATCAAAATATAACAGAGTGCCCGCATGCTCGAAAACAAAGTTTCCACAATCCATAAATTTGGTACAAGTGCAACAAAACGGAACGTGCTTGCATAGGCTTTTGCGAATTACTTATTTAAATTAATGCCACAAAAATCAACGTCATAAATTTAGTTGGTCTTTTAGATTTTAATAAAAATAGAAACCAGTTGGCAATGACAATGGTTATCCCAAAAATAACTTTAGTAAAAATATTTCCTGAATTTTTTTTTTCAATTGTACTGGGCTGTGGGGGAATATTGCGACAAACTTCAATGGAGAGCTGCCCGCGACCTCCCTGACCTAAAAGTTTCTTTGTTATGACCCCTAGACCGAAGAGGAATGTTATCTTTCTCACCTACTCAAAGGCTACTGGTCTTTTATCAATTTGTCTTGGTAATTTTTCTTTCTTTGTGAAAGTTCAGTGCGAAAAAGTTATTAGTTTTCTTATTGATAGGAGCAAAAAAGATCTCTGTCTCTGTCTCTCTCTCTCTCCAATGGATCCACAGTTAATTGTAGGATGCTCGGCGGTGAGGGGACAGTTTTTTCTAAGGTTACTTCTGAGTTACCCCCTAACCAAAACCCTCTCAACGTCAGAGGTAAAACTCACTTCAGAATAACAAAAAAGAGGAGGCTATAATGTAAAAAAATACCATTGGAAAACGCATTGGGTGTCATTGGAAACTCATGACTTCAGGAATAGGTGAAGTGGCGGGCCCCCAAAAAAGAAACAGGAAAGTAGTCAATAAATTTCTGTTGTCTAAAAAAATAACAAAATAACTAATAGTGATTTTGTATCTATTATAATGATATCATCATGATATTCAGCCATTATAAGGGTGGGCAGCGGTAGACAGATAATTATCTATCCACTGATGGATGAAGGTCTCTCCAAATGCTTTCCACACAAGTCTATCCTGAGCAATTCGCTTCCACGTCACCCCAACCTGTTTTCTTATTTCATCCACCCATCTAGTTTGAGGACGTTTTCTAGGTCTTCGGTGGTCTCTTGGAATGCAGTTGGAAATTTTGGTTGTCCATCGTTGATCAATTGTTCTTGAGATGTATCCAGCTCATATATATAGGAGGGAGGACGCGGACAAGCGGACCTCAAAGACTTACATGACAAGCAGATCCAGAGCATGAGGCAATACTTCCAGTTGAAGAGTCCCCGATCGCCACTCATCCAAGCCATAATACAAGCAGATGCAAATTACACGCCACTAAACCTGTGTAGTACCGAAGAGCGTGTCCTCGAAACAGCCAACGAACAGAAACTGAGAACTTGGGCCGGAAAACCATTACATGGCAGGCACTACAATGACTTACAACAACCACACGTTAACAAAAAGGCATCAAATTCTTGGCTGGCCAAAGGCACTCTCCAGCCAGAGACAGAAGGATTCATGCTAGCCATCCAAGACCAAGTGATCGCAACAAGGAACAATCAGAAATTCATCCAGAGAAAAGACATAGAAAGCGACAAATGCAGACACTGTCACGTGGCATCGGAAACAATCCAACACGTTACGACAGAATGCAAGATCCTCGCGCAGTCAGATTACAAACCTAAACATGTCCAACTGGCAAAAATAGTCTAGCAGAAATTGGTAGCGAATTCTAGCTTTCTGACGAATGCTCATAATACAAATATGAGCCAGAGACCGTGCATGAGAACGAAACACACAAGCTTTACTGGGATAGAGCAATCATAACAGACAAGACAGTCCCACATAACCGTCCTGACATAACCCTCGTCGATAAATCGAATAAGACCACGTACTTAATCGACATAGCAGTACCCAACACCAATAACATACAGACAACCTACACAACGAAAATCACCAAGTACCAAGATCTCAGACATGAAGTACGAGATATATGGGGTATGGAAAAGATCTTCATCATCCCGTTAGTCATCTCAGCAACAGGGATAGTACCAAAAACGCTTGCGACGAATTTGGGAATACTCAACATTGACCCAAACACCTACATTGAAATACAAAAAGCCACAATCCTAAACACGTGTCACATTGTCAGGAAGTTTCTAGACATGGCACATTAAGAAGTGATGTAAAAAAGAGGCTTGGGAACATGGCGCTCTGCCCGTCCCAAAGCCTGTTACCGCCAAGAATGGGCGAGGAAAACTTTTATATATATATATATTTGGAATTCGGAAATTTTACGGTCGGTCCTGATATGGTACTACATGTTGTATAGAAAAAGATAATATGTGGAGACAACAAGCAAAATAAAAATATGCAATGGATGCTTACCCAGTCTTTATTTCTTGAATATGAGTTCGATTCTTCTATCTTTTAGACTTGCGAACTTTTCAATGATGTCGTCAAAAACGGTTGGGTTTCTATTAACTCTTTCAGTAGTTCTTTTTCAATTGAAATTTTTGACAAGTTTGCAAGTCTGTATTCTGTCATTGTGCTCCTCAGACAAGTTTTGATTTTGTTTAAGCAAGAAAAACTTCGTTTTACGGAAGCACGTGTGTACGGGATATTCATTTTTAAGCAAAAAAGTTTATAAGCTTCTTTAAAAATGTATCTGTTTTCTGTTAAAATTTTCACGAATGTTTGTAATTTCATATCTCTATACTGCTTATCCAGATATATGTGTTTTAATCCATTTTTCAATCTTTCGAAGTCAGTAAATATAGTGGAGTAGTACAAATTTAAATTATTTATTGCTTCCGTAAGAAATTTATTGGAATACTTTGCAAATTTTGAAGTACCATTAATGTAATAAAATGAAGCTTTTTCACATCTTAGAAAAGTGTGGTAATTTGTAATAAAATAGTGTCTAGTATGTCGTAAAACAAAATTACATATTTTTCAAAAACTTGGTCTCGTGTGAACGACAATGATAAGAAGCGATTAATTATAAGCGATTATATAAGAACTACCCGTAGAGACTTACGTAATTATGCGTATACTAAAGTCTGTAGTGCACTGTGATCTACTGTCCATGGTGACGATTGGAGTCCCAAAGGTGGCCACTTTAGACAGGTTCTACTCTGTATACTTAATTTTTTTGGACTTATCAATTTTTTTTATGAAATTGCTAAAATGTATAAATGAATAATTTCTTTATTAAATAATTCTTTTAGAGGAAATTACGGGGAAAAAAGAAATTAACAAATATTTTCATTATATGTTTTTTTATGATGATTGCTGAAGATAAATTAAGAAATTAAACTGGTAAATCAAAAGAGTAAGAAGGTAAATTAAGAAATAAAATCTGTGAATTAAAAGAATAAGAAGCAGTGGTGGGGAGCCACGGGGAAGATATTAAAGAAATTCACCCCCGGCCAAACCATAAAAATGCGGTGAAAATCGGTTATAACGAGTGCCGATTATAACGACGGAATTTTTACAAAAAGTTAGATTTCCTATTTTATTTTTTAAATTGCTCGCTAAATCTGGCGTCCAAAGACTTGTTCTCTAAAAGCAGCTAAATTATGGTGCTAATCATTTACCTAAATGAAATCCATATTTTCCTTGCTATATCCGGAAACTCGCTAATGCGGGTTCTTTACAAGTTAACTTGTATTTCACAACGACCCCACCTCCTGCGAAGTATCTCTCTCTGAATCTGATTCCACCTCTGGAGATTTTGCTATCTACTCATTGGATTGTGTAATCATTTGTTGGGTTGAGCATAAAGTATGCATTTCTCCAGCAGGGACTGAATTTCGCAAAATTACGCGCATGCGCCGTATAGGGTTGTTGGTTGGATCAACGCTCGGCTAAGGCTAGTTCTAGTCAGGTTTGCAACGATGACGCGTCTGCGTCTTAGCTTCTCTGAGGCTAATGGGCTATTGCTTTCGCCGTAAACAATCCGTCTCCATGGTAACCACTTAAAGCCAAACGCAGCAAAAATAAAAAAATTTTTTTGAAGCACAACTTTGAATTTCCTATCGTCGCGTCACTTGGCAAGTTTTCTTGGTGAATAAGAATTTCCGTCACGCGTTTAACGAAAGAAACTTAGAAACGTAGCCCTGCTTTATGAATGTAATTCCAATTACATTAAAAACAAAACAAAAAATAAAACAAAACAAGTTTTATTTATTTGTCACAATGGTTGTAGCAACTTTCCATTTCACTTAGAAAATACATATGTATGCAATAACACTGCAATTAAAAAAAAAAATACAAATAACTACAATCCATCGTGACGGGTCCCAAGTAAAAATCATACGATTTAACTGGATGAGGATCCTAACAATTTAATGGAGCAAAATCCTCTCTTAGCAAATACTCTAATAGTTTTTTTTCTAAATAGATTAATATTATTTATGTCCTTAAGAGTGTTTGGTATTTTATTCCAACTCCTTATGCCCGAATATTCAATTCCTTTTTTATAAAATTCCGTTTTGATTTTTGGTAGTCTATATTGATCTTTTCTTCTTGAAGCTCGATTGTTTTCATAATCTATTAATTCAATATTCTCTATATGTTTATTTTCTTTCATTCTTTTGAACATTATTTTTAGTATACTATAATCATATATCTTATCTAGTGGTAGAATACCATATTTACTAAATAGTGTAATTTGATTTAAACTTTTGTTTTTTTCAACTATTTTTATAAATTTAATCTGTAGCGATTTAATTACTCTGGTATTTTTCTTATTTAGATTTCCCGAAATGCTATTACAATAAGTCAAGTGGCTGTATATAAATGGATAATATAAACCCAGTAATATATCTCTGGGGACTGTTCGCGACAATTTTCTCAAAATCCCTATTCCCGAACTCCTCTTCTTTTTTTACTCTTTCTATCTGCCTATTCCAATTCAAGTCCTTTGTCTGTCAATACCACCCCCAAAAATCAATTTCCTTAACAATTTCAATTTCTTTCTCATTTAAATAAATTTTTTCTGAATCTTCTATCAATTTTCTTATTTTTTGTACTAAAAATTAATATTTTTGTTTTAGATTCATTTATTTTCATTTCATTTATTTTAAACCAAAGTTCAAATTTTTAATTACTTCATGACCAGTCTTAGTTAACTCATATTTATCCCTACCTTAAATAAATACACTTGTATCATCTGCATATAATGTTAAATAGCCATTGTTAGATATTTGCGCTATATCATTTATGTACAATAAAAACAGGAGGGGACCAAGAATGGACCCCTGGGGAACACCATATTTATTTTCAAGTGAAACAGATTTTATATCATTAATATGTACTATTTGCTGCCTTCTTTGAAGATAGTCTTTTAGAATATTGTTAATTTTTCCTCTCATACCATAATGTGATAATTTGTCTAATAATATGTTCCTATTAATTACGTCAAACCCCTTGCTTAAATCGAAAAAAATACCCATTCCAATAAAACCATTTTCCAGAGATTTTTGTATTTTTGTTATTACATTTATCAAGGCAGTTTCCGTGGATCTGCCTTTTAAGAGACCCTGTTGATTACTATCCAAAATTCTAAATCAATTTGTGAAATCAATTAGTCTGTTATATAATAAACGCTCAAATATTTCAGCAAATACTGATAAAATTGAGATGGGTCTGTAATTTCTTTTAATATTCTTGTCACCTTTTTTATAAATTGGAACAAATTTGTAATTTTCATTTCATCTGGTATCTTTTCCGGTTTAATAATGTCATTATAAATTGTCAATAATGGTTTAAGGAAAATTTCTGCATTTTCTTTGACTAGTTTTGGTTTTATTTCATCTACACCTGCTCCCTTATTTATGTTTAAAGTTTGTAAAATTCTCAGTAATTCTGATTCATTTATTTCTCTGACATACATGGTCCGGTTATTTTCTCTTTTTAAATAATGTCTGTAATCAAGTTCGTTAGTTTTATTTTTATCAAATTTAGTATCTGTTTCAGTGTCACCAATATGCACATAATATTCATTCAATAAATTCACCATTTGACGATCATCTGTTATTTAGATACCCTCATTCATTAGTCCTTCTAAGTTTTCTTTTCTTGTCTTTGATTTTCCTATTAATTTACTTAATATTTTATATTTATTCTTAGCATCTATATCCCTAAAACAGTTTTGGTAGCATTCCTGTTTCCTTGTTAGCATTAACTTATTTATTTTGTTTCTCATTTCCCTATATTTATTCAAAAAACAAGTTTCTTCGTTCTAACAAATTTGGAGTATAATCTGTTTTTTCTTTTCATTTCGTTTAACGATTTTTTTTTCTTTTTTTTTTCTTTTTTTACCCGTCTTGTAGCATTTTTCTTTAATTTACATCCATGGAAATGTTTCATTTATTTTTATCTTTACTAAATTCTTCTTCCAAATTAGTCAATTTTAATTTATTTTTAAATTTACTCATGTTTCTTGTACAATAATTTCTTCTTCTTATCTTTTTTTCTTACTTCCTTTCTCTCTGACCTCTCAAAGTCAACTATTATCATTTTGTGATCACTTAATTGATAGTCATTAACTTCAACAAC
>QLNU02012961.1:8000-36355 GCA_006491805.2 Dysdera silvatica | reverse complement strand
ACGGTCCGTTTCACACAGTTGTTTTTTCACCAACCCGCCAAAAAAAAATAAAAATCAGATCTCGCAGGTAACAACGCATCTTTGAGCGTCACTCAGTGAAGCTCAAACGGCATGCCGGCAGACGCGTGGCTAATTACATAAAAGTCTATGATTAGCCAGCCCCACAACTGGAAATCCGCCTAGAAAAGACTTTGAATGATTTCTCAACAGTTAAGGGCACGGGGATTACCCGCGAAAAGTAAATAAAACAAAGGAAATTGTTGACGACGACTTGGAGGACAAACGAAGTTTAAGCATGGATTTTGATTCACTATTTAAATACGGAGGAAGCGATTTAGAAAAGGAGGCAACGAAACGCACGAATGCAAACGATGCCTAATATGTAAAAAAAACACCAGACATTAAAAATACATTTTCTATAATAGCATATCGAAATTCAAATATACATTTGCATGTTCTTCGCAAATTCTACGAAGTGCATTTTTTTATATTTTTTTTTTTTAAAGTGCGTTGATATTACAGAAAAACGAAAATTTAAACATTTTTGCTTACAAAGCATATAAAATTAAGATTTAAAAAAAAATACTTTATCTACGGACAGTAAAAAGTCCAATTTTTATATACACCATAAAACTAATCTGCAATGTTGTAAAAAAAATCGACAACGGTTTAAAATCGTATAGCGATTTTCTTCTGAAAAATCGTACAAAAGCTGGATTTAAAAAACGATTTTTTCTTCATTATTAAGCTATTTCTATACCATTATCATTAGTTCGATATGAAATCGGTGAACTTGCACTTCAGTACATTTCATTGCTTAAACTACTGACAGGAGGGTTTCACATCGAGCATGAAGTCACTAAATTAAAAAGTGAAAGTGTGAAATTAATTTTACAACCCGAATTTAGTCAGGAATTCATTTAGAAAAAGATCGCCGGCCTTAGTACGAGTTCCGAATCTCAACACAAACGTCTGGAATTGAATTTAAATAAAATTAACGCAAACCTAGGGCCAATTAAGTAAATAACACCATACATTCAAACTACAATGTTATAAAATATACTCGTCATAATCGCGTCAAAAGTAATTCAATTTTTATCACAAAATGAAAGAGTACGTCACAATTTTTCACAAAAAAATCAATTTTTAATTTGAATAACTAATTAAAAAACGAAAGCATGCAACGTAGAACAGTGTTTGCACAAAATTACCAGCATGCTTCTGCTATTAATGAATGCATTAATTTGTATGAACAGATAAGCGGATGCGCTACACAGCAGTATATTCAAAGTGAAATCCACACAGGCGCAGTTTATTATGAGCGGAAACGATTTTTTTTTTTTTATATATAATTGTTTCGATAGGGAAGCGTCCTATCTTCTTCAGATATTTTCCAAACAGTATAGAAGAACTACTGAAGATCGGACGCTTCCCTATCGAAACAATTGTAAACACATCATTCCATCTCATAATAAACTGAATTTGTGTGAATTTCGAATCAAGTTCTTTAATGTGGTCCAATGTTTAGCTTTACAGTTATACTATGATCCGACCTCACCCGAGCAGCAACATATTCAAGGGTGACAAAGCGGTCTTGTATTCTGCTTTTTAAAGTACAACGCGGATGACCTATTTTTAGCGAACCTGAGTACTTCGCATGTGTAAAAAAAAAGAACTCCCCACTTTGTAATCACATTGTAGTAGCAGCAATTGCTTCTTAAAAAGAAAAACATACAGAGGACAATTTACAAATGTATATAAACGAAGTGGAGAAAGTCATTTTTATCAAATAAAATAGGCCTCAAGGCTGAAGTAAAACTTTTTCAAGGTAACCAGGGAAAAAACATAAGAAGAAACTACCACAACATCAATTAGAGCGAAGTCTTAAACGACGTTACCGGGAAGGGAAGTAAAAACGATTCGTTCTAAGTCCTGCATTTTATTCGTGAATAAAACATCTTTTCCAAAGCTCAAACTTTGAATTTTCTTTTAAAACTCTTAACGCCTTGGAGGGGTTTTTGCAGATCTCAAGCGACTTCTCCAACGATTTGTTATTCCACACCGATTCTTAGGAACTGTGCCAAAACCAATAAGCTTTAGGTGTTTCAAAGTAAGGGGACCGTTGGGTTTCAGCCTTAGAAGTTTTGGCACATATATAAAGCTCCTAACATTTTCCATTAACTCCTGAACAAGTTAAGAAAGCAGGAAAAATGCGCTGGGTGTGCTCAGGAACGGCTGCAGGACGAGAGACAGCACGTGCAACGGAAATGTGACAATATCCGGTCAACAATTAAAAAAATATATAGCAGACAGAAATACACACCTGCACATGCGTTTCCCAAATTTAAAATAATCACGCATATTTCCACAGTTTACTTTTGCCAAGGTATCCATCCCCTTTTCCCGCCAGCGACGGAAACGGGATAGTTTAAACAAGTCGTTTTCACTAAATAGGGAGTCAAATACAATATTCCACGCTTTTTTTTAATAGCAGTTCTATCGAAACCCCGGCGAACTAGTATTTGTGAAACATTGTAACAGAATGAGAGTAAACAAAATAAAATTTTTCGATACCAAACTACACACATTGCGACAGCGAAATTTGCAAGATAGCACATGATACTGGTTTATCAATAGTACATTAACGTTTTAGACAGGTCAAAAAAAAAGTGATACTCGTGAAAGCAGTACAGTGACCACAAAAAATATTTTCGCACCTTGATTTTTCGTTATAAATTTGGTTAAAATGCCCCACACGATGACGAAATGCGTCATTCGACGTGTTAACATAATTATATCAACATGGCATGTAATAATTAGAATTAAACGTAAAGATTTTATTCAGAAAAGGGAAAATTTTGGAGGTCAGAAAGGTACTTACAAAATTATTTTAGTCTTTTATTTTCAAAAAGGTATGCGAATGGTACAGTCTTACCAAATTTTTACTCATACACCAAGAAAAAAACAAGTGCTTTTAGCCCTCATGCTCGACAGAAATTATTCCGCACGCCAAGCGTAGTACTTACATGCACAAAAAGTGGGAAATCTTCCACAGATATTTATGAATCATTTCTAAAAGAAATAATAAAACCCCAATTAATAGATCAAAACGTTGTAGTTTCATTAGATTGCTGGACAGGACAGACAAATGAAGAAAAATTACTTTTGGAGATAAAGCATCGCTTGAATTATTATATATACATGTAAGCACCATTACATTAATTCGACCTTGCGATGTGTATTTTTTCAAGCAGTGGAAATATTTCACAAAAACTGTTTCGCGATATATTATACTTCATTTTAATGACATTGATTTACACGAAAGAAATACCATAACAAAATTACATTCATTAATCATTAATACACAACCAATTATCAGCTCCAACGTTCAGTGACGTGATTAAATATGCTTGGTACAAGAACACACACACCATTCTAAAACCAAATGCGCACGAGTGTTCTTTTTTTGTTTGTTTGTTTTCCAAAAATTCATGTTACACATTAAATTGTGAAAATCCCTCGTTTATTAGTTGCAGTCATTGCTTAAACTCTATTTTTTTGGGTTTTTTTCCATACACAATTTTTAATAAAGCCAAGTATGTATATTATTTTTTAAAGCAAAATAAAAGCTTTTTATAACTAAAACGAGACATCTATACACTAATAATAATGCAAATACATGCACAAATACTTATGAAATCAAATTCAATAATGTTTTTATCGAGAATGAAGTTTATTAATTCTCTTTTGGCAACATCGCTTCAACGTGGTTTGTGTTGTTAATGGAAAGCGCGTCAAGCCAAGTTTGGCGAAAATAACTTTTTCTCGCCAAATTTGATGGGGCTATAACTGCCCCCACTGGAGATTTAGGTTACTGTTATTTTTTTCTTTTTATTTCTTATTGGAACGTTTATGTTTTATTATAAAACTAAAATGAAGCACATTTTCGAATCTCACTTTGTGTACTCTCCTTGTAAGATGATTACCCAATCAGGTATCGAAAATAAATGAGCGAATTAGTTAAAGCGTGTACTAAATTTCTTTTAAAGGACGCCAAAAAACCATGAAATGATGTAAAAATTTGGAATTTTTTTTTTTTCGCAACATTCAGAACCCAAATTTGCTGACTAATTTCATGCACTGGAACTCCATTGGACATGGCTTTTAAAAAAATTGTCTTGCATTCGTGTTATTTTTAAGTATTTAACTTTTGATATTTGTTCCCCATATTAGCAACGTATTTTTTCATTCGATATATTTGTGATAATGTTAAATTGTAATTTCCACAACGATTTTGAATTGAGCTTATGGACCGTCGACGTCCTAAAGCCGTCCAGACGTAAGCTACATCTTTCATACATTCTAATGAATGACCACATACAGTGATGACGAATGATGACAGTGATGACTAATGACGAACCACATACAGAATTTTCAGGTGTTTCGTCGTATGAGAAATCTAATCAACTATCATCTTCATTGTCACTAACAGGCTTTCACAACACCGATCACGACTAAAATCGTTAATAACTTCGAAATTATCGAATTCGGCAATGGTTTCAGTAAAAACAATAATTTTATTTGCTATATTAATTTCCGTTTCAGATTAAAAAAAAAAAAAAGGAATATGTAATGACACTTCCTTTTTTTTTTTTTTACTTCATTAAAACAATCTCAATCCCATATAAATTTACCATACCGCTAAAGTTTTTTTACATTCATGTAATTAAAACGTTTTTATTAGGTAAAAATAAAAACACCCGATAACCTTTAACACGCGCCTGTTTAATACTGCTTCTCTTGCTTTGGCATAGTTTTTAGTGCGGTTTGCAGATTTGTTTCGAAGATTATGCTCTTTAAATTATAATAATTAAAAATAAAGTCAAAAGAAACACATGCCATTGTGTTTCTAAATATTACATGCATCAATACTTTTGAGATCAAATTCCATAACACTTCTATCGCCAATGAAGGATTGCTTTTTATTAATTCTCCTTTGGCGACATCGCTTCAAAAATATCTTTTCTCGCCAAATTTGACGGGGCTGTAACTCTGGCTCCACATGTAATCCCGAAAATTTTAACGTCCATTAGTCTTACGTGAGACTGAACGTTTCCGCTAAAAGACTCGCGCATGTATACTATTCAGGATGTCATTAAATTTTAAATAAAACAAATTAAATACGTTTAATATTAGCTTCACTTACCCAAAAATCCCAACGATAGTTTCAAATTCCCTAGTTAAGAGTCCAGCCATACTATATACGTATTTAAAACGAAATACTTCATATTTAAAGTTCTGTTCGTGGGGTTAGGGGTGATGCTACAGAACAGGTATGGCCGACAAAGCGGGTAAAAATTCTGATATTTTCGATATGGAAAAAACTATGTCTATCTTTTGGTAAATGCGTATCTACCCTGTATGTCTACCCTACACTAGCTTTCGGCAAGTAGATATATTATACATTTTGTAGATATATCTACTCCAAATGTATGTTTTATAAGTGTGTACATAATTCTTTTACCTGATAAATATTTTTAGCGAAGTATATATAAATTCCACTTATACTCAATCTTTCAGTTATTCTTTTTTTTTTGTGTCTAAAAAGGTACATTTAATAGTAATCCCGTTATGCAGGGCTGCAACCCTAAGCCACCTATATAAGAGTTTTTACACGACTTAAATGTTTATAAAAACCTATTTCCTGATATACGTATCACATCATAAGCATAATAACTTGGTTATTAATAAAATTTAATGTTTTATACTTGGTCTTTACATCCTCCCCCTAGTCACCGATTAGAGCAAGGGACTTTTACAGAACGTAAATTTGATAGGTGCCTCCGGACAATTTTTTTACGTAAAAAGGCGATTTCAATAACAAGTCAGACAGCTTCGGCTGCGTAAGATTTTTTTTTTTCTTTAAACAACTAGTATACAAGACCAGTAGTATGTATAATACTATAATAGTATGTATGTATAGTACTATATATACAACTAGTTTTGCGTCTGAAAATTTTGAAGGGGAAAGTGATAAATTCTGAACGTTGGGGATTCCTTCCGTAGGCACATGAGGCGTACTGCTGTCTTACGACTCGTTGGGTTCCAATCCATTGAAAACGAATTATTGTATTTTTTCTCCCAACAGTAAATCCATGTAACGATTTAACATTAAACCCCAGTAGCATATTAAGGGTCATCTCCCCACATTCATGTCACAGGAGCGCAATATACGTTATCCTGGAAACCAAAAACCCTTGTTTACCAGAACAGTTATTTACCCAATCGCGATTCCGTTATCGCGTTTCATCCAATTAAAAGGGTAATAAATAAAGAGAAAGGGAGGAAATTGGAAGGTACGAGGGCGTTTGATTTATTCAATGAGACGTCATGCAAAATGTAGATATAATAAACACTGCAGGCATTATCAAATTCACTGATGACACACGAGGTCAACTTGTTAATTATGAAAGACGTGCAGTGCATTTATTCCGAGAAACACCTTTTTTCAAATGAATGGCCCAGGTTAAAAAAAAAAAAATCGTATTTACCGGATCTTGTCACGTCTAAATTCCCACTTCCAAGAAAATTTACAAGGGGGCGATCATACCTTGAAAGGTCATGTTTACTCAAATCAAAATTAGCAGGCAGTTGTTTCAAGTTCTGCAAGGATCGACGAGACCAATCTACTACAGGTAACGTCGGCACTAAAATGTTTTACTTTGAAATTTCGAATCAAACTGCCGAGATTAAAAAAATAAATACATCCAGAACATAGTGAAATCATCTGTCAATAGTGCACTGCGGTTACCTGAGCCTACTAGAAAATCCATTCAACTGAATACAAATATCACCACCACTGGTTTGAAATAATTAGAAGTCACTGTTATATCTACAGAATTTGGGGGTGGGAGCGTCCATGGAGGTATTGGTAAGAGTTTAAAAAAAAGGTCGCTTCTATTCAAAGTCCTTTAGTTGTTACAGACTTTTTTTTTTATATATATATACACAGATATCTGGATCAGCGGTCGCCAACCGGTGGTCCGCAGAAAAATCTGGACATTATGTGCATTTTAATGATTTATTAATAATAAAACAAAAATAATATTCTAAGTGATTCTCATATTCTGAATGACAATTTCCACCTTTATATTGCAGTAAATTCACGAAATGTGGTCTGCGGGATTTAAAATTATGAATTTAGTGGTCCGTGGGGTATACGAAAGGTTGCGACCGCTGGTCCAGATTCAAATACTTGTTTTTCATTACTTCCAACTCCGTACTACCGAGGCAAATAATCGACTATAAAGTCGAAAAAGTAGAGGTTAAGTTTTTATGGCGCAAGGACAGCTGCCGTCATTCTGCGCCAAACAAGGTCAAGAGTTTATTTTATCCAGAAGACGTTACATCGAGATGACCCAAAGGGGAGAATCCAGAATTGGGCGCACTGAGCGCGTTCTCCACCCGAGAATAACACATTTAAATTTATTATCGCTTAACTAAACTCGGCAACAGATTTCACATATCAGATTTAAGTTTTCAAGCTTTGCGCCCCCTCCCCCTCAATCCGAAAAATAGTTTCTGGGTCCTTACGAAAGCCAGATGCTTGGTTGAAACGCCAGTACATCTGTACATTTTACGTCCCGCGACTGCACTATGGATCACCTGAGACGGAACAGACAGCTTAACGTGAACTCCTAACCACCCACGATACATTTACGCAGAGGAAGTCCAGGACTCAGAAGTCTGATATACTTGCAACTTTCAGAAATGTGCATGAATAAAATTATGCAAGGCGCTATGAAATACCCAATTTCAGGGATTCAGGCTCCCAACATTGGATGTCATCAAACACATTATCAGCACGCCGTGTGTGCACACATTTGGGGAGCAAACACAAAACATTACATTCAAACACGTATCAACCGCGGCTATCTTCGCAAAATTATTGTAGTAATGAGAAATAACCAGAAAATTCGTTTCTTGGTGCATTAGTCATCATAATGAAATACAGCCAATAAAAAATGAATTACTCACGAAAAGGATGCAAATAGATTGAATATGGAGTTATGACCGGGTTTCAAATTTTGAGGTAGACAGATCACCAGATAAGTTTTAAAAAACGGCCGGATGATTGCTAATTATAAATCTCTCTCTCTTTTTCGCGTAAGAAAACGAGATTATTAAAATAAATGCGCAACTTTTATGCGTCAATAAAATACGTCGTATCGTAGCTACAGCGAGAAAAAACTGGTGCCCATGGAAGAGAGTGAACGTATTATATAAAGCTTTTTTTTTTTTTCTTTTTTTTAAATCAGAGTTTATGAACTCTGAAGTACAGATCTTGAGTTGAGATAGTACCTCCAGAAGCATTGGCTTAAAAAATCCAGAAAAATAAGAACGTGGAATCAAAAAGTGAGGACTTGGAAATTCTGGATTTGGGGCAGGGGGAGGCCAGTGGCCCAACGCAGAATTTTTTCCCCAAATTACCATCATTAAATACATCTTAAAAAAAAAAGAAAAAAAAAAGCCAAACCTTTAAGGTTTTCTATTTAGCACAGAGTTAGATTGCTTCCGGAAATGCCTTTGTGAATATGTCAATATAACCGATTATTTACATTTAACCACTCAATTTCCGATTGTCAAACATGGAAAAAAAAAGGGGAAAATAAGGACCAAATTATAAAAAAAACTCCCTAATACGGACTTTTATTTAGAAAACGGATCAGTTAGGAGCCCCACAATAGTTGACTAGAGTAGAACTTATCCAGAATTAAATAACGTTAAAAAGTTTCAACGTAATACAGAAATGTACATGCCTTCTATTTAATCGAAGTGTAGCAAAAACAAAACCAATACTACATCGATGTCTAGTATATATAGCACTTCAAAAATTATAGGAACTAAAGTGACTTCAAAGAAGATTATAAGACGAGGAGGGGGGGGGGTGGGGGTTTCATCGGGAAGGGTGGCCGCCGGAGGCGGCGCTGTAATCCCAGGATTATAACACGAAATGTGAGAAAATGTATTTCGATAGCCAATGGGAGGGCGCTCTTGATCCCGCTTTTCTACGGCGCTGTTAATGTCCAAACCGTTGATAAGTTTGAACAAATAGGATTTTTCCGGACAGCGACGCCAATAACTTAACCTTAGAAATTCCAAGCGAACCGAATAACAAAGACTTTCCAAGGATTTCAAGTAATAACTTATAAGGTTTAAAAACAAGATATCGCCAATTAAACGTATCTACCAACCACAGGAAGGGGGAAAAACAGACTTGTATACGGTACGGTAAATGATTACAGCCCTTTAGGGTAAAATTGTTCCACGTACTTCAATGGTATTTCCCGCTCACGGTTACGAATTCTCAACCACTGAAATTAGAAATATGTCTGAGCATGATCGGATTTGAGAGAGAAATCTACGAACGAACCACGGAACGTTTAAACCTTTAATCGCGTTAAAATTTTAACTTAACGTTAGTACAAAGTTTTGGATTTAGCCAATGAAGCTATAGTCCGTTCGTTTCGAGCGCGAAAAACCAGGTATGAAAGACGCTCTACCCTCTACTGTAATGAAACAACCCGTCTGAAAACGAGACACGGCCGCCAATTTTCCGCAAACGGACTAAACTAACCTAAAACACACGCAATTACAAGTGCGCTAGATCTCTTTAAATCAAGATCCAAGCTCATGCGCCCCCCCCCCCCCCCCAATAAAAAAAAAATATGAGGATTATATTTATAAAAGTAGCTTGTCCTAAAACGAATCGAATATCGTTTATGCGACGGAAGAAATTGGACAGAGCCTATATGCAGCAGAAATCATAGGAATAGAGATTTCAAAATCTGAGGGGGGGCAATACATATTATGGATATTTGTACATTACAATATATGTAAAACTGCAAAATATTGAGGGACTCAGGCCCATATAACTCCTCGCCTATGGCAGAGATAGTTACGGACAGACAGACTCACAAAAAAGAGGGGAAGTTGGGAGGAACAGAATTAGAGTAAAAACGAAGGGTATCAACAAATAACCGGTATTTTTGAGTCCAGTGAAAACTGGAGATGAGTAATGCTGTCCGTTCGCGCAGACTTGTCGTCTGCTAACGGGATCGGACTCCAAGTCTGCGCGAACGGACAGTACGCAGTAGTTAAAAAAAACAGTAGTTAAAGTAGTAAAATTTAATTTCTCCAAAGACAGAATGGGTTAAATCTGAAGAAATATTACAATCGAGATGGATACTTTAAAAAGCTCGTATAAGAACAAACTCCGCTCTGGGCTGCATACATTTCCTCTGCGCCTTTCTTTTTACACAGAAATGCCCCTTTTTCTTCAAAGGCCTCAGGGGTGATTGTAAATCCGAACTAGATTCCCAGAAAAGTTACGTAACATCTTTGGAAAAGACACAGATATCCAAAGGAATATAAAAAAATTATAAGAAACAAAATGAAATTCTTGTAATTTTTTAAAAAGAAATCCAGAAAGAAGCAAGTTGAAATCCCGGAACAATATCATCCCTGAAAAGCAAAAAAAAATTACTCGCTCCTCATTAGCTTTAACCCCATCCCCCATACGTTAAGTTACCATATATATTTAAGGGGCAAGGACAACGGGATGGACTACGCCAAGAGTTTAGGTATGTCCGAAGGATCCGCACGTCTGTTGCCTAATAGCCCCCGGAATACGGATTGATAGAGTAGGAACTAGGTAAAGGAAATTCAGATAATAGGAATTCATTCTAGAATGCAAAATATGCAGATTTGTTATTGCCCTGCGGTGGCGCAGTGTGGTAACGCGTTCTCCTATTGCGCGGCTAATCCGGGTTCGACTCCCAGCAGTGCAAAAAGAACGCTTACTCAGAGATCTCATAAAGATCGCACTGCTCACTGTAGTCCGGGGTTTGGTTCCCTAGGCCTTAAGAGGTTCGGATTCCTCGGAAAACAGTAGGTCCCGGCGCAGCATGACCACTGTAGTCTTTGAGTCGTAAAACCAAAAAACAAACAAACAAGCAGATTTGTTATTGAAACGGGGAACTTACATTTCATAAATATCAGACTTTGTGTATTTACCGCGCAAGGACGAAGACCCTGCTGCACCGGTACCTGCAGTTTTCCGAGGAATCCGTAATTCTATAGCCAAGGAAATAAAACCCCGGTTTACGGTAAGCAAAGATACAGCAATCATTCTACGATGCCATAGAGTCGAATCACAAGAGTTGTGAATGGTACGACAGACGAATATTTACCACTACGCACCCCATCCTAGGGCAGAGGGCCTACATTTTTCTAGGAACCCTCTTACGGCCTAGGGAACCAACCCGCGGACTATAGTGAGCAATTAATTGGTATTAACTCCTCCTCACACAGGCCGTTGGGAGTCGTATCCAGATTAACGGAACATCAGGTGCCTGCGTTACCACTGCGCTCCTAAATATTATCATAATTACAAAAAGAGAGTAAATTTAAGGCAATCTTTTCAGCGATTTTCTGGCTATTACAGCTAATAAAGTGACGCTTTAAAACGCTTTCGGCATCAGGCAGGCAAGACACGGCGCCCTTCGAAATCAGCGACTTAAAATGAAACCATGCAAAAAATGGCGAACAGCGTAAGCTATTGCTTTGGAAACAAGACTCGTTTATCGAAGGTCGAGTTCGAAGGCTTTAGATCCGTGAGATCATTCACCATCAAGAACTTCTGAGCATCAACCCGCATGGTTCTGTTTTTCCTCCTGTTTAATTATATTTTAAGCACACACGGAAATAATTAAGTTGGTCATTAGTCAATGGATGGAATCATGGCTCCAACCAAAAAAGAACCATCGCAACTAGCTCTCAAGATTCGTAGTAATCTACAGAAATTGATGCTGGCGGTTCAATTTCTCTTTATAAGTAATATATCAATATACAATTGCGGTCCTCAAACAGATAGCAACCTGATTTTGCTGCTCGTAATGAGTAACGTAAATTGTTCTGTTACTCATAGTGAGTAATGCGCATAAATTAATATGGGTTTTCTAGCGATCCGGGTGATTACGCAATCTACAAAACAAGATATACAGGTGCCCAACTAAATATAATCTTCCCACATTGGCGAATTAATTTATGGGGGGGGGTTTGCCATAGTACATTATTACATAATTGGGATGTATCAGGAAATCGTATTATTAAAGTGAGCAGACATACGCATTTCGTATATTTGCAATTTTACATCTGAAGGCAGGTCCCACCGAGGGGACGGGGTGGAAGGCTTAACGCGATTCCCTCGAAAAGCGCAAACTTAACAGCGGATCGAGCCCAGCTCGGTCAACTGAAGGCCTGTGGTTGGTTGTATCCAATAAACAATCACAACCAAGTCATCACATAACGTTTCAGAATTGGCTGTGCATTCACCAACAAGTACCTCCACCGCATTAGGCAACTCCCGTCGCCTGTGTGTCTCCAGTGTCAGGAAGGTGCTGACGAAACACTGGAACACATTCTCTTGCGGTGTCCGGCCTACCACTACCTCAGGGAGGAGCTCCTTCTCGCCCGCCGCCGTTTAGGCCTCGCCTCGCCACCAGGTCTGTTTGACCTCCTGGATCCCACCGGATCCCCCCGCCTTCGCGCTGCCTCCGTGGCAGTGCTAAACACCTTCCTTTCCGGGCTTGGCCGGTTCCTGTAGGTTACTCGGCTGGCCCATGGGGGTGACTCCGGTCCTGTCGATTGGGCCGTGGCCGTTCCCCGTGGCGGCCCCCCGGCAGCTGGTTTCGGTGTGCGTTGAATGACGACTTTACGTGAACGTGCATCTATGAATGCCGTGTTGATCGGCAATCCATCTCCCCCTCAGCCGCCTCGGATGCTGATTACGCTGTTCAAGCGTCCTGTCTGGGATTACAGCGCCGCCCCCGGCGGCCACCCTTCCCAATGAAACCCTTGCAAAAAGAAGTCATCACATGGCCAATGTACGAAAATTTTCACCTTAACTATGGTAAAATTAAGGGGAATTATAAAATTGTCATCGGGAGAAACAACTGCCTTGTGGGCGGAAATTGACGGCTCTCAAAACCAAATTTTATGAACAATTGTGAAGAAACATGGAAAGATCCAATTTTTGCTTTAAGTCGCCAGTACAATCTGTAGAAAACGGATTAAAAAATATAGGTCCGTCTATAGCGTATATCTACATTATATTTTCACCATGTAATGAAACAAATTGACTCCGTGCCAATACACATTATACAAAAATTCGAACAAAACCTTCACTAGAGGCAAAAGGGGTCGTGCGATTTCATACGAAACGCAGTTCTATTCACATCCAGTTAAAATAGATTTGATTTATACGGCGAATTTCTGCGTCCGATTTAATAAGGTACAAAATGATGGATGCCCGAATCTACCGACCTTGTATTGAAATTCAAATGAGTACGAAAAACTGGTTTGAATTGAGAAAGAGTCAGCGGTAACCGTCACTTGAGAGAACTTTGAGCGATACCAAAGAATACGAACTGTGTGTGATAAATGAAATTCAGCTTTTACTAAAGTTACCTTATTAGCAATTGCCATCCACGAAAAGTTTAAATATTTGATTCGGTAAAAAATCGTAGGCAAAATGGAGGTTGTTCGTGCGAAATCCAAAACTAAAACATATTCCATCTCGGTACGGGATAAACTAATATCAAGCTAGCTTCATTTGTGAAATTCCAAAATTCCTCAACTTTAGATTAAAAAAAATATTCACGGTATAATGTTTAATATTGCAAAATCAGCTTAGTTGCACAAAATATCAAATATATCAAGAACAAATGAAGCATTGTACAGTGGACAAAAAAGTACTTGCACGCATACTGTCCGTTCATGAAAAGTAGTCCGATGAAACACAAATAACGGGAGGTGAGGTCACAAACGGCCTAGCCGATTACAGAAGGGGCGCTTCATTTCAGAGCTTGCTTTTGGCGCAGACAAATGTTCGCTAAAATTCTGAAACTAGGTCCCCCTCTGCTGTAATCGGCTAGGCCGTTTGTTGGTTATATTTTTATGGTGCACGGACATCAATGGTCATCCTGCGCCAAACAAGGATTGAACGATTTGACACAGAGCTAGTAGACACCCTGATAATTTGGAGTAGGAAGCAAATATAAGGAAATATTTTTAAACGACTGGATAACTTTTGCAATTACCATCCATACACGTGTTTGTTTCTTAAACGCCCGCGAGAAATATGTTTTTGAAAAATAGAAGTTGATTGGATTGTTTAGAGCCCTTAGAATTATAGGCAGATGCATCAGCCGCCATTTTGTTGTACACTTCCAATATCATTTACCTTGACGATAAAGGTTTTCCGCTTTGACGCAACTATCGCTTGGCATGAAAATAATCAACAATCAGCGATTATCCGACGAATGTAAACATTGGCGCAACTTTTAAAATGTCGCCAATAATATAATTTGCAACCCTAACTTAAGCATCAAACTGCCTGATGTGCCATCTCCCTTTTTTAGGAGCCTTAGATTCGTTGGTTGTATTTTTATGGCGCAAGAACGATAGTCATTCTGCGCCAATCAGGGTGAGACCTTGCATACGGTTTTAATACCAAAATAAATTGTAACTATAATGGTAAAAGTATATTAAATACAATAAAACGATTAAAAAATCCTGTAAAGAAGTACTTGGACACCTAACTGGAGGTGGGGGGGGGGGTTACTAGCACTTAGAACGCACGTCTTTTACTTCCATTGGAGCGTGTAATTTTCTGGGCAATTGAATTTACTAACTTTCTACACAGATTTTCAACTATTTTTCACTGACCGTTTTTCTAAATATTGTTTTGTTGGAGTTCAATCCATAAAATAAGTCCAAAAAATATCACTTCTCTATAAAGTTGAGGTCTGGTGATCGTGAGGGGGCATTTTCAGTTGACTTTTCTCATTGTAAAGCAACCACAACATTATTTCGTAGGTAGTATGTTCGGGGTCGTCGTCGTTAGAAATTGAAATTTGGGATAAATTCTATAGTTCGTTCGTGAGAAGTTAACCGACGGTACCGTTAGAAATAACAAGAGATGACGTCACAAACGGGTTGGTTCATTACAGCAGAGGGAAGGGCGTCATTTCGTAACTGATTTTCCATGCACGTTTCTCTGTGCGAAAAAACAGTTATGAAATGACGCCCTTCCTCCTGCTTTAATGAATCAATCCGTTTGTGACATCATTTTCGTTATTTTTAACGGTACCATAGGTCAACTTTCCGCGAACGAACTTGTCCGTTCACCAAAAGATGGTACCGTTAGAAATAACGGGAACTGATGTCGCAAACGGCCTAGCCGATTACAGCAGAGGGGAGGACGTCATTTCAGAACTGGTTGTTGGCGCAGACAAACGTTCGCTAAAAACCAGTTCTGAAATGAAGCCATTCCCTCTGCTGGAATTGGCTAAGCCGTTTGTGACGTCAGCTCCCCTTATTTTCTAACGGTATCATCAGACAATTTTCCGTGAACGAACTATACTGGAATCAGACCCGGATGACTTGCATGATAACTAAAGCATTATAAGCTGCGGAAGCGTTGGATAAAAGTGGACAATTATCATGAGAAATATTCCTGCATTTTCGAAGTATCTTCTTTGTGAAATGGCAGCAGAATAGGCCCGATATAATATCCAGGCGGGTAACACTTTCTTCTGAGGAACATAACAGATAGCAAAAGTAAAGTCGTACATGTGGAGTTGACCATATACAGAGATGTTTTAAAGAATCTGGTCTTTCTTAAGACTCGAATTATTAATTAGCCGAATTTCTTAAAGCCTAGGGAACCAACCCCGAACTTCAGAGCAGTTAGTCGTTAAGCCTTTTGTGCATTTGGGAGTCGAACCTGGGTTAGCGGCACCCTGAATGAATGGTTACCACTTTCTAGCTTACTACCACAAGGCCTCTCTAATTTTTTAAACGTCGTCAGTAGGTCATCTGAAAGCGACAGAAAGCGATTATGTTGTGTGTTATAAAGCTGAAATCCCTTCTTGAGTACTAAAAATTTTTAGAGGCCATTTAGAACAATGCGTGGAGTAATAGGCGACGTAAAGATGAAGGAAGACTCCTTAATAAAGCGAAGTTGAAAAAAAAATGATATTTTAATGATTATCACGAATGATAGCTTGTAAGAAAAAATCATCTAATGAGTGTCCCTTAGCTTACACTAGAAGCGAAAACAGATTCAAATGAGTGCTAAATTATTCCTGAATAATTAGTAATGCTCTTACTAAACATAAATATCAGTCAAGTAGCTAGAAATAAATCATTTGTCAGTAACGTCAGCGGGCAGAAACGAATTAACTTCGCTAAAAGTTACAATTCAGAAGGCTTTTTGTTTAAAAGATCGTTAATATTCACTGATGACAAACAATTTAACTTATTTTGCTCAGATGGTAAAGTTACAGCACAGAGGAAAATTAATGAAAAGCTGAAACCTCAAAACCTACGTCCCACAGTAAAAAGCATGGCTGTCGAAGCGTTATATCGTTTATTGTTGGGTGTACGGTAGCCACTGGAGTAGAGCATTCAGAATTTATTGAATGCACAACGAACTACCATACATTCATGTATTAACATACTGAAAAGAAACTTGAAACACCAAAAATCTAGAAGTGAAGAGTTTCGTGTATTATCAAGATGACAATCCTAAATACAAAGTACTGAATAATGGACCCCTGCTTTTACACAACTTCCCGAAGTTCATGGCATGCCTCCTCGGTCCCCAAATTTAAAGGTAATTGAAAATCTGCGGAGCTGTTTGGAAGTCGCTATTCAAAAACAGAGTATCGAATAAAATTGACTTAAAGAATGCTTTGTTGGAGAAGCGAGAGAACATTAACCCTCCGTATCACGAAAATCTTATTAAATCGATGCCAAAACACATAACAATAAAGGTACACAAATATATATTAAAAACGATTTATTTTACCTTCCTTAAATGCGTAAGCTTTTCGTAAAGTTGTACGAGTTTTAGTTTATTATACAAAAAACGCACTTGCGTTAAAATTTCAATTCCTTTTGAAAATTACCTTTCGTTTGAGTTTTTCATGCTTGTTAAGTAATCAAGTAGAATGTGATTATTCATAATCTCGAATAATGGGCGTTAAAAAAAGTTTCATAAAAATTTAAGATAACCTACGTCTTAATGAAAACAAAATATTCTCCATTAATTTAAGCTGCCTGGTTAACCTTTCCCCATTATTATTCAAGACAGAGCTTGGTGTTAAAGTGTCTTCAAGTTTTTCCTTTCTAAGCACGGAAGTGTTTTTAATACTTCCTAAGAGTATTTCAAAGAATGGGTGCGAAAAACCTCGACCTGGTGTCGAACAGGAAATTTGATTTGTGGGAATCCTTGCGCTCCATCACATTATGGGCAACGAAGTATTGTCATGCATCTATATTATGTATTAAGAACCAGCAATGGGGACCAAGGCCACAGGGTATGTTTTCTCGTCATGAACTGTTGAACAATCAATTGAAAATCCTGTTAAAAAAAAAAATCTCTACCGTATGATCTGTCCTTAACCCTAGTCAGTAGACGTAAATCTATAGAGAATAAGGGATAGACGCTTGTATAAATCTCGACTATCGTAAAAAATGCCATTATTTCGTGGGGGAATAAGGGGTAGACACTTGTATAAATTTCGACTATTGTAAAAATTGCCATTATTTCGTGGGGAATAAGGGGTAGACACGCTCGTATAAATTTTGACTATCGTAAAAATGCCAGTATTTCGTAGGGATGGGTGATCAAAATAAAAACTGAATATTTTACTGTCACATCAAAAAATATACTTTTAGGAATGACGCGAATTTTCATTTTGGGGACCATTCACGAAGAACGTCCTTGCTTTAGTGGGGAGGGGAAGGGGTCAGGCCCAAGTGGACAAAGCAGGACAGAGGGGAAGGGATTGCTTCATTAAGGACCGTCCGCATTTTCTTTTTTTTTTTCCTTATAAATTTGATAGAAAAGACTTTTTTTTTTAACATAAATTCCCCATTTTAAAACACTTTTTTTTTTTTCCAAACGTAAATTGACTGACAATTTGAAGCAGATATTGGGATTGCAGGGGGGAAAAAAGGGTCTTTTGGAAAGTACAGTAATACCCGGACTTACGCGAACTCGGAGTAATGCGGATCTTAATTTTTGCGTATTTTGAATTAATATGTACGTACGAGTAGTATAAAGAACTGTAATTTCTGAAATACTGTATGTACTTTTCTCCTAAAGCAGTGTTGTTGTTAGTCCTTGGTCCTAATTGAACAAAATTTATATGCATTTATATGCAAAGTTGTACCCAGATTTACGCGAATTCGACATACGCGATTTTCGTCGGAACCCACCTATGGCGTAACTTCGGGGTATCACTGTACAGAAGATGGATACCACCCATATTTTATAACTTTCTTGATTGTTTTAAAAGGGAAACACAAGAAGCTAAAGTGACCTTACCTGTTTCCCATCACACGCCTGAGAATAATCAGCCGGAATGCCTAATGGGGTGGCAGTGGACATTGGCGCCCGGAGAAGGGGGGGTCAAAAGGGCACTTGCCCCTTCTGGTACATGAATTTCCACAGGTTTTATTGTAGTTTAGCTCCATCTTTCAAATTCTGCTGGCACTTACTAAGTGGAAACGCTTTGTCCTAAAAATTTTTCTTTTATTGCTTAAGTGGTGTGGGTCAGTTACGTTCGCCCATGGGCAAACGCACGAGCGCCGTTAGCGGGGAGGGGACCCGCCTCCCCAATACTGGTATTAGAGTTCCATGTCCCCTTCCAATTTCAAACAAAATGCCTTCATTGGTATATTGCCCCCAATATTTTCATGCCGTCGGCGCCCATGGGCAAATGTAACACACCTACATCCTGGAAAGAATAGTATAAGATGTCGAATATAAAGGAAAATATTTTTTATGTGATTTCGAAATGTTGGACGAATTTTTTGGAATTTGAAGGTGGGGTGGCCGTCTATGGACGTCCAAGTAACGGGGGTTAAAACTGCCAAAATCATGCGAACGTCCTTTGTGAATGGTCCCTTATTATGAGCGTCCTTTACCCTACAGCCACTGAAGGACGCTGTTCGAAGGTAGTCGTAATTTTTACAAACGTCTGCCCGCCTACGATTGAAAATCATTCTAGTTCATTATTAGCTAAAGCTTTGTAAAATGTAGTGAAATAAGTGTTAAGACATTAGGGACATCCTCTCATCTTGTATATACACAGGGTGATTATAAAGTTTCTATTTAAGAGCTCTGTGGCTCTAATGAACGATATGGCATTAAATTTTGTACTTATACTATTCGAGAGATGTGGTGAAGGAACCTGTAAAAAAATTCCAGAAGCTGCCAATAATGGGAAAATATGGCGCTGTACTAAAGAAAATGCATGGAAAAATAATGTATATACATATATGATCGACCCACCTTCCTTGGGTTAGCAGTTTAGTATATATAAAATGTGTCAGTGTGTGTATATTATATATAATGTGTGTATAGATGTACATGCTTATCATAGACCAGTAAAGAGAGAATTTCCAGTAATTTAGATGAAGCAGTTCTTCAGGCACCACCCTTTACCTAAATTATCAGGAATCAGCTTATTTTTCCGTCTCGTCCAGGATGCTCGTATATTTGTTTGTAATACACACACACACACTGCCTCCCCCATATTACGGTTCCAAAAACAAGCTGCTCTTATTATATATTCAACAACAGAACTTACGTATTCACTTCTCATTTACCATTGGATCCAATTATAAATGAGAAGCGAACACGAAAGTTCTAATGTTCAAGCGCGTTCTACAAGACCACTGTCATTGAATCCAGGTTAACGACAGGAGAGACGAACACATTACTTCTACACAACCGTAAACCGATGTGGGATTTCAAATTAATCTTGCTGTCATAGTGGAATGCACCAAACTCTGGCTGCAATTTTTCCATCTCAATTTAGCCAGCACCAGGTTTTAAAATCCCAATAAAGCCCGAACAAAAAGCAACGAAAACCTGGAAGAGAAGTGGAAATAAAATGAAATTCCGAAATGGGATTTTGCTGCGTTGTATAATACATACTACCGAATTTCTTTCTTCGCAGAAGGGAAAAATTATAATTTGCGAAACTTGGCAGTCCCGTAAATGGAGCCTTTTCTCGGCAGTAGTGAAACAACTCCAGCGTATACGGTTTTCTTGATTCGTAAACTACGTATGCGCAGACACACGGGAATCATTTTCATTAAAAATGAGTACGTCCAAAAAACTTGAATTTCTCATTTACATTTCTTCGCGGTTACTCGAAATAGCGCATTTACTGTTACGCAGATATCTTTATCCCAGTACTGAAAAATAAAATCACGAAATTATACTACTCCACTTAATACGACCACAATTTTTGGATGAATGAGTGAGATAGATAGATAGATGAGATAGTAAGATAGTTGAGAGATAGAGATAGATAGACTTCGTTACAGCAAGCAGATGCACGAGGTTGCTTTTAAAATTATATCAAGTTTATGGGGGTTCAAACCATAAACGATAATATAAGCCTTCAAATCTCCACAAACATAAATATTACAACTATGAGAAAGGTTTGTCCATACAGTGCAAGGATGACAAAGACCACGCTGCACCGGGACCTACAGTTTCCCGAGAAATCGGAACCTCTGCTGCCGAAAGAACCAAACCCCAGACTACGGTGGGCAGAAAAATGGCACGCGCTCTAATATGTCATTGAAAGCTGATGGTTGGTTGTCAGTTTTATAACGCAAGGACAGCGAAGGTCCTTCTGCGCCAAACAAGGTGGGACCGCACATTCGAATTGAAAGCTGAACCCGGATTAATAGCACCACAGACGAATGGGCTGCCATCATACCACCGTGGGCCAGTGGACACGTTGTTATGAAGAATCCGAACCCAGGGTGTCTACACCAATTCTGTTTCAAACTTCCTTTACTTTTTCAGACCAAATCTTAATCGATTTCCAGTCACTAATTACAGTAAATAACACACAACGCATTAAAATTTGTGTAAACAAAATAAGTTTCATAAGACCATAAAATCCATTAATGTAAACCTCAAAGCCATTTATAACTCAATTACAGTGAATTTACAAATACAAAAACTATATTAAAAAATGCATTTCTTTACATTAAAAACTTGCATTAAATATTTACAACATTTTCATTTGGCCCTTTTTGAGTTCATTAAAAGGAGTTTATCCAATCGCAAAGCTGATACTTCATCTTTTCCATTTAGTGTGCATGACTATATATAAGGGAATGGAGATTGTTACGATCAAAATCCCTTACAGATTTGATAATTTAACACTTTTTTTTTTAGCTTTCATTATGTATTTGGCAAACATTTTCTCCTGAGAAATATATGGGCTTAATAATTTTATATAAATTATATTAGTTTTGGTGCAAAATGGTAACTTTTGGAAGACGTTTAGTCAAAAGTCCAAGTTTTATCAAAATTTTCAGTATGCAATGTAGTATGAAAAGCACAGTTCAGGAAAATTATTTTAATAAGTTATTTATTATAATGATGAATTTCAAATTTCCCTGACTTTGGCCTTTGTATTTCAAATTTCCATGGCTTTTCTAGTCAGAAAAAACTTCCCCGATTTTTCCAGATACGTATAGTCCGTTCGCGGAAGATTGGCGGATAGTACCGTTAGAATCCAAGGGAGCTGACGTTACAGACGGCTTATTCATTGTAGCAGAGGGAACGGCGCCTTTAACTGTTTATTCGCGCCGCGAAAAACCAGTTATGAAAGGCGCCGTTCCCTCTGCTGCAATGGAATAAGTCGTCTGTGACGTCAGCTCCCTTGAATTCTAACGGTACTACCCGCCAATTTTCCGCGAACGGACTATAGACACCCTGCGAGCCTCCAAAAGCTTAGGGAACCAACTCACGGACTACAGTGAGCAGTTGCTCGGTTAAGTTCCTTTTCTTCTTTATAACTCAACCATTGAAAGTCGAATCCGGATTACCGGCACGTTCCGTGAACGGGTTACTATTGCGCCGCTATGGTAACGCGTTCGCTTGGTGCGCCGTTATCCAGAGTTCGACTCCCCAACTTGGGGTTGATTTCCTAGGCTATGATAGGTTCAGAGTCCTTGGAAAATCGCGGGTCCCGGCGCAGTATGACCTTTGCTACCTTCGCACAGTAAAACTCAAAAACAAAGCCATGCCGCCACCGCAGGGACAACTCTGCCAAAGGGTAAGCAAATCGCAGAAACGAAATATTTGTTTTGTGGCGCAGGGGCAGCAAGGATCATGCTACGTCAGCACTTCCAACTTACCGAGGAACCCAACGAACCTCTTTTCACCTGGGTAACCAAAACTCGAGCCACGAAGCAGTAGAAAAACGCGCCCATTTGAACTGTAGAAACACGAACTTCCCAGACAAACAGACAGGGGGATTTCTTGCACATACATTGCCGCTTTTCAAGAAATGCTGAGACGCGTGACTCTTCAAAAAACCCTCATCTACGTTAAAAATAAACGCCTAAGTTTAAGCCCAAATGGAAAAGACGTGAATAACGGAGGGGGAAAACACATTGCCCGTAGGGAAGTCAACATATTGAAATATAAACGGCGTCGTTACGTTTTAACATACAGCCGAGATGGGCGGCAAAATGCTCTCTGAAAGGGTAGACGTATAAGAAATTAGGCGCGTGGTCAGGCGATAGTGATACAAATTTAAAGCATTAACCTTTTGGCCATAAGCCGCGAGGGCGGACGCATCATTTGGGTAATCAAAGGAGATTAAATCACGTTCCTTTGTGCTGCTGGCGTTCCATCCCTGTAGATTCGTTCCAGCGCTCTCGTCAGTTGCAGCCAACCTTCAACGAATGCTAATGATCAATAAATGACAATCAAACTAAGTCGGAGGTTAGTGCAGGAAACGATTTTGGTCATAGGGAAATGGGCTTCGTATAAAAGCGCGATTAATGGAACTGTTCCAAGATATGATTGAACCTGGTCAAGATTAATACTGATATGGAATTTCATCAACACATCGTGAAGGTGTAATGCTTCAACATAGTTGAACATCTATTGAGAAGTGGGGAGGGGTGTGACCAGTCCATGAAACTGTTTGTTTGGCTTTTTTATGGCGCAAGAGCATCTGGGCTATACTGCGCCAATCCATGAAACTACTGACTACTATTCCATGAAACTACTGATAAACCACCGAGAACATTACACGGGTGGGGAAGAAAAAAAATTACTCAAAAAAGTTTGTCCAACACACGCAGAATTCCCATCCTTTCACGTTAGCAGACCACAATTGGAATGTTCGAAAGCGAGATGATACAATTAAAGAAAATACGTTAGTCGTATTTAGCAGATGGGGTTGTCATGTAACTAATATCGAGGTAAACGCATATGTAGCACAGCTGAAATGTTTTAACGTTTGGCAGTAAAGGCTGCAAAGTCAAAGCCCTACTATCAGGTTGGATAATACGCAGGTCTGAGACCGAAACTATAGGGAGAGATCGCGGGTGCTCTTTATTTGATACTGTAAATAAATAATGCATATATATATTTTATGACAATTTGAAGAATATATTTTATGACAATTTGAAGAACAAATTTTCTTGTGCAATACCATATGTTTTGGCATGTATACACACCTTCTGATAAGATCCCAAATAAATAACAGAACTATATACTTTAGATTGTTGTTTGTTTGTTTGGATTTTTTATGGCGCAAGAGCATCTGGGCTATACTGCGCCAATTTAGATTGTTGAAAAGCGACCGTTGGTTTTGTGCGTTTTACGACGCAAGAGACGGAAAGGGTCATGTTGCGTCAGGATGTACAGTTTTCCGTGGAATCCGAGCCTCTGTTTCCTAAGGAACCAAACTCCGAAATACGGTAGGCAGAAAAATGGCGCCAACGTAGGACAGGACCTACATTTTTTTCGAAGAATCCGAATCTCTTACAGCATAGGGAACCAATTGTCCCCCACCCGACTACAGTGGGCAATTAGTCAGCATGTGTTCTCCCCGGCACTACACCGTTGTGAGTCGAACCCGTTATAACGACGCACTAGACCACGGCTCGGCAACCTATGGCACGCGTGCCACACTTGGCACTTTTGGATGGGACGCGGAGTGATTTTAAAACTCATTGTAAGGGATCCCCTCCATGACTAAGGGTTTTTAATTCTCTAACTTTATTAATTTGTATCTTCTTAAATTGCCAAGCATTTATTTTATAACTAACTAATCTATTAATTTTCATTAATAGTTATAGATAGTAAAATAAACTTTCACAATTTGGGTGAGTGCAGTCGGTAACGCGGAAGGAAAATGCAGTATTACTTTGGCACGACGTCTTTAAAAGGTTGCCGGCCGACCCCTGCACTAGACGAAGGCGTTGCCACTGCTCCACCGTTACTTAGAAGGGCAGTCTCCACAGAAGTTATGTTGTCTACCGTTAGTCACTGTTTCAAGGCGGCCGTTAGTAACGAGTTCATTGTACGCAACGTTTTACCTTCTAATTTATTTTATTATTTAATAAAGTATCAAAACTCACAATTAACCACTCATCACTAAATAATAAAAGAAACATCGACTGAAAAGCCAATGAATAACCTTAATCTGTTTTTTAACTGTCTCTGTGTATTTGTGTTTTCTATTTTATTTATTTTCTTTTCTATTTTTAATTTTGGTTTTTTCCTCCAGATTTTAATATTTGCTTTTTATTGATAAGATATTTTGTATAGATGCGCTGACTGAAAACGTTTATATTTTGAGAACCACTGAATCTTCTGTTATAAATTATATTTTAAGGGCAGCCTGAGGCTCGTCAAGTAGTTATCTACTTTTTCCCCTGGGGGGGGCTTTGCCCCTACAAATAAATAAATAATCATAGGTGTAACTTGAGAATTAAATATAGAGTAAACTTTTTAAAATTGGATGGAAAAAATACGATTTTGCTTGTGTTATAAAGAAACTGGGGGTATGTGCCCCACCTCTACCCCCGCCAGATTACGCCCATGACTTTAATTATATTTGAAGACAAGTTGAAACAGTGGGAAAAACTTGACGACACCAGGGTTCCCCCATTACTTTAACATGACGAAATTCACGAGCTGAACATGCCCTCGGGTTCTCACTTTGCAGGTATTTTATTATGCCACCTGGCTGTTTGACCTAATTGACTGGGATTATTATATTATTGATTTTGTCAAGCGCACCGATCGAGTCGTCAAAATAAGCATATTTCAAATGTTTTTATTAATTCCGCATAGAAACACGAACCCCTGAAACGGGAAGAAACAAATTTTTTTGCAAGTTCTGAAATACGTACATTTCCTAAAGCTGTGACTTTTCGTCACTCCACTCGTGAAGTATTTTGGAAGTTAATGACTTTTGTCTACATGTGGAAGATAAGAAGGCTGACATTTTGGACTTCAGCCTTAACCTTCAGACTCGCCAGTCTCAAATACGAGTTTGTGTGTTCGGCATGTCCGTTAGTCAGCGCTTGAAGATACATTTTATTTCTTAATTAAATAATCTCCCTAGTTTTTATAAATACCTTCAAAAATGGCTACTAAATTATTGCATGCTGACACAGGTCTAAAACGATCTGATGAGGTAAAACTATTCCGAACAAAACCCAAATGGAAAATGGTCTCTCGCACAGTATACAAAGTGTCAACCTGAGATATACTGTTAAACAGTTCTAAATTTCTTGATAAAAATTAGTTATGTCTTATAAAAAATACTCTTGATAAAAATTACTATTTTAATTTAATTTTATTATTTGATAATTATTTACTCTTGATAAAAATTAGTTAAGTTTCGTCTTGATAAAAATTTCGTAAACTCATCCCCCACAACCCCCTCACTATTCTCCAATCATATTCCCGACTGTCAACATGTCAATTTCCGCTTATGAAGCAGCGAGTCTATATGGTAATCGATGACCACCAAGCCTACACCAAGTCCTACACCAAATACAGTCAGACCTTGATACAAGATCACGTGACCGCACATCAAGGAACTAGATGTAAAATAAAGTGGATGGATTTTCCACCGAGTACCACAGCAAATTCTGTTTATTATAAAGCCGTTCCTGTGTACTTCAAAAACCTGAGTGGGAGTGGAAGGCCTTTCCTGGCGTCGGTGTAAAAAAAGCCCCAGCACCTGGACAGCCACAGACCGTTTATTATATTGACTTTGACAACTTTGGATAAAAAACAATATCAAAGATCTTTGTTCTATTTTACGAAGATTAAACATTTCTATTATATGGCAACTGCTTAAAAGTGAGTGAGTGTGTGTGTGTGGAGAGAGGGGTAAAAAGAGGGGAACCCGCTGCATATTAAATTTTAGTTAATATTAAGTTATTGAGGGCGGCGATATTGTTTTTGCAGTTGGGAAGCCAACAACCCAGGAATGGTTCTCACTCAGTGGTTTCGAACTCAATCGAAGCCGCGGACCATTTTTCCACTTCAATTGGACTCGCGGACCACTTTGAAAAATTCTCACGAGCTGATTGCAAGACCTTAATTAAAAAGGGAACCGGGTCTTTTTGAGGGGAAATGTGTTTATACAACCGCTCTTTGGTAAAAAAAAAAAATTTAATGATAATGCAGTCAAACCTCGTTAAGACGAACACGCTTAAGACGAATTACTTTTAATACGAACCGTTTTATGAAATTCCGTCAGATTGTAAAATACTACAAATATGCAATCAATTTCATTTTTATAATTAATTTTAATATTTAATAAATAATTTTATAAGTACTTTTTTTTAATTATTTTTTTAAAATAATGACCTGTCTCGCGGACCACGAGTTGGGAACCACTGTTCGAGCTGGTGACAATATACGAGATTAGAAAGCATTTAAGATACAGGAACTTTTAAAAAGTGACCTTATATATACAGGGTGACCTTGTATCGAGGTAGAAACGCAGTAAACTCGTTTAATCTACTTTTGAGATTCTTTTTCGACATAGGCCTACTAGCAAAGTGAAAACTATAAAGATACTGGGAAAAAACAAGTACAAGCAACTTCAATTTTACAAAGACTAACAATAATAAAACCTGAGCAACGTATCAGACTTCTGCACAACAAGAAACACCTTTCTTCCTGCTTTCAGAAATAATGAGATGTAAAATTATTTTTAATGTTACAAATGCCTCCGATTTAAAAAAATATTATCTCCGCCTTAGAAAAAGGATACACACCTCTTTCAAGTAACATATAACTAACTTCGATTTTTCTGTGTTCGCAATTTTCTTTAGCAGCGACCTTTAAGAAAACTTTTCTGTTTAACAAACGAATGTTTGTAGAGAGTGCGATAAGCACTACATAGGGTTACGTGGCTAGAGCGTGGCCTCTGCGGACAGGGGTACGTGCAGCGTGGCTGATGCGGACACCCCTCTGCTGTAGTGGGGGAAGTTCCCTGCTTGTGTGGTGAGGGAGGGAAGAGAAGAAGGGTGGGGCGCTTGCTTGCTTGTTTGTTTGGATTTTTATGACCCAAAAGTATCTGGGCTATACTGCGTCAAAAGGATGGGGAAATCCAGGAACAAAAAGAAAAAGGATATATGTACAATTAGATAAAAGAATTGAAAATATCCTGAAAGAATTCGAAAAATCGAAAAATCTTAAAAAAATGTCTTAAAGCGCTGAGTTACGTTACAAAGATTGATTGATTGATTGTTTGGCTTTTTTATGGCGCAAGCAACAAAGATGGAATGATGACCACACGAAATGAAGTTAAGCGGACATACCCTTTAAACGAAACAAAATGCCTTCTGATAGCCTGAATTTTAATACACTTTCCAAATAATATACACCAATAATAAAAATGCATACCAAAAATACCCCTTTCCAAAGCCACACACTATAAAAAACGGCCCTTTTCAGGGCCATACATTATAAATATTAGGCGTTTGATAAACGTAAGCTTGGTTTTTTAGAACATGCATGCATGGCTCGACAAATTGCGGAAAACGTACTCTCCAACCGCAAACATCTAGTCGCTGATGGCAACTACGCGATTGAATTTTTTTTAGGTGCATGCATGCGCGCGCACACACACACACACGCACATATATTAGTCCGGGAAATTGACCAATGGTACCATTAGAATTCACGGGAGCTGACGTCACAAACGGGTTGATTCATTACAGTAGAGGGAAAGGAATTGGTTTTCAGCGCACTTTTGTCTGCGCGAAAAAACGGTTATTAAATGAAGCCTTTCTCTCTAACTGCAATGAACCAATCCGTTTGTGACGTCAGCTCCCGTGGACTCTAACGGGACCAGTGGTCAATTTTCCAAGAACGGATTATACATACACACATACGTATTCGTTCATTCATTCAG
>QLNU02012954.1:0-20682 GCA_006491805.2 Dysdera silvatica | reverse complement strand
TGCCTAAGGAAAATCAAACTTTTTCAAAATTTTTATGTACACTGTTAGACGTAATGGGATACTAAAAAAATGTTTTTATGTTATTATTTTTTTTATTATTATTTAACACATAATTCCATGTAGAATATTTTTTACATTGGGCAACGATTTTTCCTTCTAGTAGCAGCTGAATGGATGTAGAGCCCTATTTACGTCGGACATCAGGAGGATTTATATCTTCATATTAGTTATTTTTTCCCCTATCATTAATTTGAAGACAAGAAAATGTGAAATTTCTTTCTCATAAAATCCATAATAATATATATACCACACACACACACAGGATTGAAATTTTTGAAAATATTACTTGTTCAACAAAATACAAGTGATGTCTCCTTTTAATAGAATATTGGATACTTTATGGCACTTAAATCGATGCTTATTTGAAGTTCATTACGGTCGAACTTCGTTAACACGAACACTCACAATGAAAAACAAGTTTATTCATAATAAAAGCAGTCGGCGTTATCCGGAAAACGTGAGATCCGGGGAGTATCCAGAGTGGCCCAAAGAGAAAAAGTTTTTGGACCCAGATCTCATGAAACTGAACCAGCGAATCAATCTTAGCTTTCCCCCAGCTGAGGTTCTCTGACTACGTCCCTAAATGGGGATCGTGTTATGAGCTGCTAAGAGGATTTAGGAAATACTTCCTATTACAAGTGTTTCGCGCTAATGCAAATCGATTGTATTTTAAAGACTGCAAAAAATATATTTGTTGCTAAATTATTGACAATTGCACATACAGTCGAACCCCGTTGGTCTGTTAACATGCTTAACGTGAATTCCTTTTAAAACGAACTGTTTCCTGAATCCCCGTCAAATTGTGTGGTAATACGATGCCATTCTTTATGGATAAAGTGAACTATTTTGAACATGGACAATTGTTTTGTCACATTGGGTGTTCGCGTTTACGAGGTCCGATTGTATTACATTGAAGGTCTTCTATAAAAAGGAGATGTGTCCGATCTAGTCCCGGTGTTCCACTGTTCATTGGGGAATGGGGGGGTCAAGGATCATTAATACGAAATAAAACGATAATTAAGGCACAAAAAATGAACTTCGTAAAATCATACGAGAAACACTCGGACACGTTTGAATCCGAGTAGACAGACTATTGTGAAGGACAGTTTTGTTTACTAATACTAGAACACGTGTGAAGCGCTATCACAGCAATAAATCAAGCCAAATATATAAGGCATTTACATTGCCTACGAAAGGGAGAAGGTAAAAAGTTAATTGTGAGAAAATGAGGGGGTTGGATGCACCCATGCATACGTATCAATTTTTCGTTCAAGTAGATTTATTTTCTTTTTTAAACAAGCGTGTTCGCAATAAAAACCTCTTAAGAAAAAAATAGGAGTAACTATTTCGATTACATTGCGAAAGTAAACCAACGCTCAATTATAAAATGAATTGTTTTTCTATGTTCTAATACGGAGCGTGGCTACGAATTACAATTTTTGTTTAAAACCAAGTAAATTTAACGCCAAATAGAGGAAACTGGCAACTGGGACATCAAGCAAACTGTTGCTCGCGGGCAACAATAGCAGCTGCCCCCCCTCTCTCCCCCCCCACTCTTCGCCACCAACAAGTGTGCCCCTGCGACTAGCGAAGAACACGGTTGCTGGGTCTCGCGCAAACGTGTTGCGAGGGAGAAAGACTGGTAGACCAGGCGTCCGAACGACGCCAAGTATGGCAACTATGTGGTACTACGCCGACATGTATGTCTCTAAAGCGACGCCAACCTACAAAATGGCTGCGCGGATGTAAACACTGGCGTAACCATAGCAACAGCGGACACCTGGACACGAGGGGGTAAAGACAAGGGAAAAAGCCATGGAGGTGGTAAGGGACGCAAACGAAAACAAGGTGAGACGCAAGGGAGGGGTTTCTCTCTCTCTCTCTCTTTATCAGAGGTCAATGGTACCTGCCTCTAGCTTTGATGCGACAGACAAAACAAGACGTTGGGGGAGACGATCGTCCTGGGGATGGGGGTCCCATAAAACCCCACCGTGTTTCATTCTTTTTTCATCAATTGGACTAAAAGCATAAGTTTGGGTCTTTATTATCAACATTTAGCCAACAGTTAGTTGGCCTATTAACTCGTATAGCATGTTGAGAGGGGTGTTCCCAGTTGGGAATCTCTATTATTCAAAGAATTTCTTTACGAACGGTTCCAGTTCTTGATTCTTCTAAAACGCAAGTACAAAAAGTAAAGTGTGTTTAATAAAATCGTAAATTGTATTCAGTAAATACGTTATAAATGTGATAGCTAATCAGTATAATCCTTGCGGGGAGGGGACACGTCACATTGAAGAACATAAATGTGCAACTGTGTTTGGCGCAGTATAGCCCAGATGCTCTTGCGCCATAAAAAAGCCAAACAATCAATCAATCAATAAATGTGCAAACTTCCTAGATCTATTTTGATTAGATCTCATTGGCGTAGTCAGCCTTGATTTCTAGGTGGGAAGGCTTTGCCCATTCTGATGCTCGGAAGACAGCATTCACGTGTAATTTTCGTTTTTCTTTCCGTTATGCCACCCTTAGTTACACCCACGTCCGTCAATGGTATTATATCCGATGTTTATCCAGGCTTCCATTTGTTTCTTAACTTTATTTAATTTAAAGACGACTATGATTAAATTAGAATTTATAAAAGTGGTTAATTTTAAATTTATTTTATCTAGAAAATTTTACTTAAATCCTAGATTCGTGTAAAAATGTATTAATGTAAAAATTAAAAAAAAAAATCGTTGACAGTTGAAGTTTTTATAGCTATTTACTGTTTTGTGTCGAAAATTTCCACGCGCATAAATAAAACGGTTTAAAAGCTATCGCATTCATAAATGGTGTGGCATTTTATTGAAACGATAGGAAGATATCTCATTGTGCATTTAAGCAAAGCAATAATTTATTTAATGTGAAAAAAGGAGATGAGAGCATGGACATCCATATCAGTACTTCTGGAGGATTAACCTTCTCAAGGCTGTCAGAAACATTTTACTGAATATATGGGATACTAAAATGCTACAAAATAATCGATACTATGACAGTGTATTCTAAAGTATCTTATTTTTAAAATGTGACTGTAAAACTTTGAAGTAAATGCATAGAGAATCTGAAATAAATTTTTTAAACTGCTGGAGGGGGCAAGCTTATATCGGTGCCCATGGATGGCAGTTTTATGGCACTGAAAATACTCGTTGTGCGGTACATAAGGCATTTGTATCGTTCGAAAAAAAGACGCCAAAATCTTCAGATTTCTATCTGTTCTTTATTACCCCAAAGCCACGATTTACGCAACACCGTGGTGTTAAAACCACCTTTGTGTGAACGTCCTATTCTCTGCAAGAACTGTGAAAATCCGGGACATCATAAAACCAGGGGAACTAACAATGAAAGACTGATTACTGAAAGTGTGATGATACTGATAAGACCAGGTGGGGGGTCAATTGGCGGGACAGTTCACGAAAAGTCATTAACAAAGACCTTTTTAAACGTAAATAGCCTAACAGCCAGAAGTACGAATTGGCGCGAAAACAGCTTTCAGTTTTAACGGCTCTCTGTTCAATGTCCATTTTACTATTGATTCCCAATTTAAAAATACGCGTCTAAAAATCCTTTCGTAACATCGCAGAAGCAACGCCGATTTCCTACCTTCGAAGCATTTTTCATTAATAGTTACATTTCTCCAATTTTTCCGTTGGCGTTTTCATAAATATCGTAGCGGTTACACGAGACCAAAAAGCCCCGTAGAGAGATATTCTATATTGTTGGTTGCTTGTCCTATCATCGGCATGGTGAGTTTACCATAGAAGCCTTGGCGTCGTTGATTAATAACGCGTTATGGAGATGCTTTTGCAAATTTGTAATTAGTCGTTCGGCTTTTATAAATGGACTTCCTTAATAATGGAAATACTCGTCTCCTTTGCGTCGTTCTCGTGAAAACACGCCTTATTCGTGCCGATATAACAAAGGCAAGTTTTAAAAAGGTCACATCAAAGAATGTCCCTTGCTGGTTTTGGTAGAAGTAATGAGGTTTGGCAATAAAGCATTTGAATAAAATTGCCTTGTTTGAAATTTGAGATGCTGAAGTGTTGCTGCATTCAACTTATAATTCATAATTTGGAACATTCGTAGAAATATATCATTAGTATTTACGACTTGTACAACACAATATCAGTGACAACAATGTAAAATCTTCTATTCACTGGAATCATTAAATGCGTTAATTATATCTTTATTTAAACTTTTCGTATAGTTCTTTTTACCATCAGGGTATTGTGAATAGTAAAACAATGGCTGCATGTTATAATTGTTTATTTCAATATTTTATATTTTTGAAAACTTGCGATATTAAGGGGTAATATTTTTAAAGACACAAAGTTGTATTATTATTAGACCAAGATTAATTGCGAGAACTTTCGTGCAAAGTCAAACAATGAAGCACATCAAACATTTTTACATTCGTCAAAGTAAAGACTTATTAAGTAATTGTTCCGTATGCTTTTGAAAACAATTCGATGTTTAATATTTTTACGTCATTTTGCCGCCCTTAAAATTCTGCCGCCTTAGGTGGTCGCCTATTCTGGCCTAATGATAGAAACGGCCCTGTATACATGTTACAGCAGTACATGTTAAACTACTTCCTAAACGCGATCTACCTAAATTCAAGTGGTAATTGTTTATACAAGCACGTTATAGTGCTTTCGAAGATGGAAAGTATACTATTACATACTGGAGCAGTATAGCCCAGATGCTCTTGCGCCATAAAACATCCAAACAACTATTACATAAAATGTGTATTCCGCATTTGTATAGAAAAATTACGATTGCTACAACACTGTACATGGCAGTACAAAATACATTCGCACATCTACGTTAAACGGAAGAAAGAAAGAAAAATATTAGATTAAACAGGATTAATGGGTCTTAAATATGTAGGATTCCATAGTGAATTATGTCGCGTAGGTATTAGAACAGGATGTGCCGAGATTGAAAGACGATTCTTGGACTTCACACTTCCGAAATCGTTTCACGCGCATTTTATATAACGCTGTTTTTATGTTCAAAATAAACTGTAATGTGAACCGTGGACGCCCACATGGGGGGTAGAAGGGGGGATTGAGCCCCCGGTTCAAAATTTTGATTTGCCCGATTCTGCTATGCATTTACTTTCAAAATTTTTAGTCGCATTATAAAATAAGGCATTTTTAGCTTATTGCTAATTGTCAAGCAGTATCAATTATTTTTGTAGCATTTTAGTATCTTGTACATTCACTAAAATGACACTGCAGCCTTGAGCAGGAGGTAATTTCTCTCAGAGCCCCCCCCCAAGAAGTACTCATATGGCCGCCCAATGCCGTGAATGTCCTGCAATATTTTACCCTATTCGATCATTCCATAAAATAAACAAATTACCAACTACAAAAACAGGGGACGCGTAAGCCCGATGCCATTAATTATATAAAATGTTAATAAATAATTATTAACTCATCATTGAATTAAAATATATCGATAGATAAGTTGGCGAAATTTATTCACTTGATCTAGCAATTTACCTGATTAACACTATATGAGAAAAAGGAGCGTTTCGTATCATATGACAATGTATTTCCTTCCAATTCAAATTTTAAAAGCACTTCAAATACGAAACGCTGCTCCAGAAATGAGAAAAAGAATACTAATATTTCACTACAGTCGAACTTCGTTGACGCGAACACTTAAGATGACATTTGTTCGTGTTAAAAGTAGTTCGCATTATCCAGCAAAGGTCCGATCATATTACTAAGTTATTCACTGCTGATGGGGGGGGGACTCAAACATAGTTCGTGTTAACAGTAATTCGCGTTCACGAGGTTCAATTTACATCAACGGGTGAATAACAACACATGCATGTGGAATATAATCACTACCTCGTAAGTTTTGACAAACTCCTAAATCTCCACAATGCTTTAAATATAAAAGAACACTTACTGTGTGCAAACTTACCCTGAACAATCAAAAGAAACTAATAGAATACAAATAAAGAACAGTAGCTTTCAGAAATTTTTTGCTACACTGATACATATATTTTACTTGACGTTTCAATTTTACATGCGAGAGTTTTCATCGGAAGATGACAAATCGGACACTGGTCGATTGGAAACGCTATTACATGTGTCAACACCCAAAATTTACCTGAAAACAATTACCGTTTAGAAACATCCGTGTCGCGCAAGCCTTCGCGAAATCATATTTTCCCAGCTTTTCCTCCGAATTTCTCGGTACGAGCACTTACCCATAACCGAAAAAAAAAGAGCAAGAAAACAGTTGATTGCTATAATGATGGAGACGACATCCAACGGTCACGGTCTGATACAAAAAAAAATCCCCTCCACAAAGAAAAAAAAACAAAAAAAATTATCCAGGAGAAGACTCCTTTGACTTTACCTGAAATTCGAGAGCATCATTTGTACCAAAGTCCAGCGCCTCGGGTCAAATCGGGGACCAGCGTCCAGAGGTAGAGAGAAAAGCATCCGAAGCACGAAAAGTATGCCAGGGATGTCGCGCCGCGGCGGACATAGCGAGCGGCGCGCCACGAACTTTCTACAAGTTTAAAATTCCGTATTCGCCGCGGATCGATAAGGCGTGTAAAGTAAGACAGAAGGACAGAAGCATATACAATATCAAACTCACCGGAATGGAATAAAATGCCTTCTCAACGTCTCGGCGAGTAATTTTCGACGCGAGATTCGCTTGAAGCTGGGTAGTAGACGTAGTGAAAGGTTTGTTTTTAACCGGAGGCGCCCTGTTGCAGTAAATCCAGCGTATACTCGCGTCGGTTCTTGGTATGCCAAAAATGACACAAAGAATCTCCACAACGTCGCCTGGGGTTGCCGAGCTTACGAATGGCGTCACTAACGCGCCGTGTACGCGTAGAGGCGCGCCAACTAATCGCCAATCTCAAATACGTCAAGAATTCGGGGAAATATGCGCGCGTGGAATTTTCGAAGGCGAACTTATTTAAGGCCCCCGATTCCGCAAGAATAAAAAGTAAAAAAGAACCGATTTTCATTGACGAAACGATACTCATTAAAGGCGAATGAATCTATTATTAAACGGTTGTTTTCAAACGAAATGGCCAAAGAATTTCGGGCAATGCATTCCGCTATTGAGAAAGGAAAATGATGAATTTGGCTTTTGCAGTTTTTTGGCAAGGCATACGGATTTTTGGTAGGGCTTAAAATGGCATTTGCGCGAAAGCCAAGAACACTACGGGAGTCCCTTCTATTTATGGTTAGTTTAAAACATAAATATATGAATAGGTGTGCAAGTTAAAAGACGTACAGCTATAAATTTTAACTTGAGGATGTGATTATATAAAAACACACGCCTATATATATTTTGTCTTTGTCACAAATCAAAATGGTATTTTTCATTCGTATTCATGGTATTCTGTTTTCATTTTTAGTAAAAAAAAAACAAAACTGGATTTTGCAAGCAAAGACGAATTTTAAAGAAAAGTATAATATTTAGAAAACTTTCTATTATTATTTTACCTCCTATGTTTGCCCATTTACAACGTTAGAGTTTTCAATCTGTAGTCTATTTGTCTAGTGAATTTAGAATTTTCTAAATTATAATATGAGCGTTTCAAAAGTTCTTCGCAAAAGAAGAAGATTTGTAAGAAAAAAAACTCCATTGAAAGTGAAGAAATATGAAATTGCAGAAAAAAGAAAAAGATTGCGTCGTAACGGCTTTTCTAAATAAAAAAAGAAAAAAAAAGAAAGAAAAGATAAATATGTCAATTAGGAAACCGTTCTTATCAAAAGTCTAAATGATAAGCTACATGTAAAGGACATGTGACGATATGATAACGGGCTGAGTTGGCCAAAGATCTTTTTTTTAATGCCGTTTTTGAAATGTAATTAAAAAAAAAGGTTGCTTTTCTTTCATAAGTGGGTTGAAATATATATGTTCTTATGAATGTGTAGATCTGGGGGCGTAGCTTTATTAAGATCACATCTAAAGAGATTTGTTTACTTCTATAAGTTATTAACAGGTGAGATTTTTTTTTTTTTTTAAATGCATCAATAATTTTAAAATTATTTCTTTTGAATTATTCCGGACTGGGAGTTTCCAAAATCCTCTTTCGATCGTGTCCGATACGTTAGCAAAGTAATTAACAGTTACGTTAACTCCGTCGCCATTTTTCCCGCCGAAATTAAAAATCACAATTCCCAAGTGCTAAATGACTGGAACAAACAAATTTTAAAGAAAATGGAAGGCCAACGATGCAAAAGGAATTCCGAAACTTCGGAAAATCCGACCATCGGCAAGTGATAAGTGGCCAAATCATATACCTGCGCAACGACGTTTCCCATCATGCGCATTCCGATCTGCGCAAAGGGTGAGGTTGGTAAGTGACGTACACTCGAACGTCACATCCGCCGGATAATTCGAGGTCCGATTGGCGGAGAGTTAGTGAGCGTCGTGACGTCAAAATCAAGCTTTGGACCAACGAGCATCAAGGAACCAGTTGAACGCTGATTCATCTCATGGATGTCACGACGCCCACGGGCACTAGCCTATCCATAATAATAATCGTGCACACATTAGAAAAGGGAGAGCAAGGGAACTTCGCTACTCAACCAGAAAATAAGCTTTCCACTTACGACGGAAACTTTCTTTCGAAAAATATGAAAACTAGGTAATCGTGACAATGAAAGCACAATTGGAACCGGAGATGAGACATATCAATGCAAATTATTAATCAACGCAAGTTTACCTTTTCTTCAATTTAAAAGCTATAGCGTATATCTATGTGACAACGGTTCATTTCCGTTTAAAGTGCATTTATTAAAAAAAAACCACGAAAGTGTGCAACAAGTAGCAAATATCCTACGAAATAATGTTTCGTTTCCAATGACGACCCTGTACTAAACTACACGGATAGTTAACTTGTTCGTTGAGTTCGATATTTCCGTATGAAAGGTAGGCGCGAGAATCGACGTTTTTAATGCAATTTTTAAATAAAAAATATATTAATTAAATAAATAAATAAATTGAATAATCTAATTTACTAAACAAAATACACAAATCTAAGAATTCACAATAGAATACAGTCATGATTGAATAAAAATTGCTCCGGACCCCATGCTTTATATAGTACAGGTCAGTAATATTGAAATATAATGTTTAAAGTAGCTAACCAACAATTAAAAAAAAAATGTCAGTAAAATTGCAGTAAGACTTCTTTCCCAGAATGGCAGAATATATGAAAACTGACGATAAATATGGACCCACAGTCGGCTTCGCTTAAATAAATATTAGCGTTTCCAGCAAGTATTATTCGGGACAATAAATAAACAGCTACAAATGTATTTAAATGTTCTAGTGCCCTAGTGTCGTGTGACGAGCACCAGACACGTCGCGGTTGAGTGTCAGAGTACCAGGTATATGAAGTCCGTAGCTAGACGCTTGTTACGGAGGGGGGGGACTTGAAATGCGTTAATGTTTTGTGATGTATTTTATAAATACAGTAAAGTCTCGTTAATCCGAACCACGCTAATCGGAAAACCGGGTTAATCCGAACTTTTTTTCAGAAGAACGGAATTTTTTTTTTTTTTAATGGCAGCTAACCGACCAGACGTAAACAAACAACGCATAGTGTGTGCTGCCAACTAATTGAAATTTCCCTATTAAGAAAAGGGGAAATTTTACGACGTCTGTTGTCTCTTATGCGCGCCTACCAAAACACACAAATGTCAAGCAATTATAGCTTACAGTAAATTCTATAGCAAAGATTTCGGTTAATCCGAACAGGTCTCTGTCCCAATTAGTTCGGATTAACGAAACTCTACTGTATATTTAATGATACTAAATATCTAAGCAAACTAATACATTTAAATATATTAATGATATACATTAATGAATAATTTTCTTAATGTAAATTTTGCATTGGAAAATTACAGAGGTATACTAAAATTTACGATTTCCTTTATCCTTATTGTGGAGTAGATGAAGACTCATATGTCTTTAAAAAAGACATGATGTACACAAGACCTACCGTAGAAATCTATTTTGAATATTTTTTTAACGTCAAAGAACAATTTTCATTGTTATGAACAGGGCCGGATTTGGGGTACGATGCGCCCTGGGCACAACGATTGTTGGCGCCCCCTCCATTGGCGTAACTAGGGGGCTAACACCCCTAGAAAATTTCTTCTAAGCATTCAGCTATATGGTTTATATCCACTAAAAATAGGTCTCCTCCCTAGAAAAAGTTAGCCCCTAGACTTCGAAGCTAGTTACACCCATGACACCTCTCCTGCCGTACTAGCAGAAAGAAATAAAACTCTGTCCTTCCGCCCCCTCAAATGCGACGAAAAATCGCGGAGGATAGGGAAGGAGCGACATTTATGATTAGCCTACCTTATATGCATTATTATAAGATATAATAATGATATTTTTATAAATAAATTTAGTTTATTTCACGACGATTTTTTGTGATATTGAGGGGGTGTGCAAGGGCGGATGCAAAACAAAATTTAAGAGAGTGCGCAAAACTTGACAAATTCAGTTGCAAGTTTAGTTTTAAGTATTTTTTACTTGAAAATAATGATTTTTAATGTAAACTTATTATTCTCAGTTTGGGGAGGCAGGGATTGTTTCACACAATTTTTCAGAATTTCAGATTTAGAAAAAAAGGTAGAGGGCGCCTTCTCTCGAAGAGCTGATCGTCAGAATTCTACGGTAAATAAATTGTAATTAAAAAAACAAACAAACCCGCAGCCTCTTGAGCCCCTAGCAATTTTGCTCCCTAGGCAAGTGCCCAACTTGCCCATTTATAAATCCGGCACTAGTTAGGGAGAGTTCAAGTATTACGTAAGCAATATTTTGGCCATTTTAACGCCCGGCCCCCATAAGGTACTTACGTAATACTTGAACTCCCCCTTATGTACAATTTCATACGAAACAAAAGTTTTTAAATAAGATTCTACATTAATTTATTTAAAAAAAACAAACCATTTTCCTCACTGGGGCTCAGCCCCGTAGCCCCATCCTGGCTACGGCCCTGCATGAAACAGTACAGTTGGAATATTTAACTAATGTTTAAAATGATTTATGTGAATAACTCGTTCATAACAACGAAATCGGACTAATAAATTTAATATGACTGAATAAATTTTTTAACATAAATTTTACATTGAAATTCTAAAGAAGGATACTAAAATCCAGTAACGTTAAGTTTTCTGAATTGTTAAAAGGGCACAAGCGCATATTATATACAGTATATTTAAAATTACAATATATATAAAATTATATTTATTTAAAATTAATGGGGTGAGGAGTACATATAACTGAGGACGCATATAACTCTAGATCTATGCTAAAATCTATATTTTAATGATGGATTAATTAGATTGGACTAATTAGCTTTCTATCATCATTGGGACTCATTAATATCACATTACCTTCCCATCTCTCTCCCGCCCTTTTGTTAATATTATATTTAATTTTATTTGTAGTGTTGATTGAAATATAAAGTATTAATACTTTTCTAAAAATCTTGAAATTTTATTTTTTAAATTTCTTTCATAAATGTCATTAATTTTTAAAGTTTTTTTTTTTTCACTTTTTTTCCTTGTACCAAAAAACTGACTACAAAGCGAAACAACACGATTTTAGTTTATTTTGTGGCACTCAAAATTCATTTAATGATTTATTTCGTCGCAAAGTAAGTAGTGTTTATCAGGATAATCCCGAATTAAAGGTTTTGGCTGTCTGTACTGCCGCAAAAGAAGTCGGAATTTAGAATGTGATTGAAACAAAATTATTACTCTTCAAACGAAGCACAGGGACCTGGAGGCGTAGGCAGAAAGTTCAAAAGTGGAGGGGGGGGGTGCTATATGCAGGGCTGTCCTGAAGAAACTTATCAAGAGTAAGCGGTGCTGTCTTAAAGAGTATTGTAATTGCGGAGTTACTGGATTTGGTGACGTCACCGAGCCGCGCTGTCTGACATTTGACTGGTCGTCTATCGTCTATCCAAGACCAAGGTGGCAGTTGCCACTTTCATCAGTTTTTCATTCCTCTTCTGGTCGTACTCAGGATATTACTTTGAGGATTGAGGGATTTTTCCTCATTTGTCTCCATTAAAGTTTGTAAATGACTAGGGAAACAAAAAAAAGGCCGAACTTTGTTGAAAGTTGTCCCAAAACCAGCAAATACATAAACTTCCTTGAGACCTTGAGAGTACGAAGCACACATCGCGTACCCTTTGGAGACAGCCTTGGTTATAGGCTCAATGGTGGGGGGGTTACCAGAGTTTAAACTGGCTCAAAAAATGCTGTCGTAAAAATACTAAAATGGGAAAAAAGGGTGTAGCAAAATGCTAAAAAATATTAGTAGCTTTCATTGCTCGAAAAATCGTATCAATGAAATTATTTACGTCAGTAATGCTTGAAATATACAGAACTAGTTATTTTAAAAAATATTAATATATTTATGTTCCGTTATACAACGTTATTCCAGTTCAAGCGTGCTGCCACAACCAATCAGCATTCATTTCTGTGACAAAGAGATTACCATACCAACGAACGGAGATTGAATGTGGTGTATTCACTTGGGTATTTGTCATTGCGTGTCCTAAAGTATATAGGAAGAAGAAAGTGTGTGTGCATGTGTGTGTGTGTGTGGGGGGGGGGTTACTGTAAGAAACATATTTTAAGATTAAAAAAATAAATAAAGATGAAACGCTTATCAAAGTTATTAAAAAAAAGCAAAGTTTTTTGATAGGATTTCAACAGTCGCTATTTTGGGGTAGGCACAATTTTTTTCTTCGCATTTCACATTAATTCCCTGCATTTTTCGAAAACACGGACCAGTAACCACAAGTACCCTCATCAATCTGGGAAATCTTGAAATGACCATCCATATATCTTAAAATATTTTGACCCCTCCTTCATAGAATTGTTCTGTTTCCCACTCAGGTTATTCTTTCGAGTGTGTTTTTAGCCCATGGGTGAAGATGGGGTGAGGTGACATCGATAGCCATAGCCGATGACCATGGGTTGGCCGAGGAAGGGGCAACCCCCACTTCAAGTGGGTTGCCCTTTGAATGACGTGAACTGTGAATGAAGACAGCTGTGTGAGGGGACTCTGTGGGCCTGGCATGGTCAACTTGCCCTTTCTCTTCCCCCAACTGTATTTCCCCCCCCTTGAGCAATAAGTAAGGGGATGGGGTGTTCAAACAGGTGCTGTTAAGAATTTTGGAGAGGAAACAAAAAGAAACAAGAAAAGATCGCTAAAGTGCAAAACAGATATTCTGGAATCGATGAATCCTGTTTTCAGAGAATAAACTGTGGTTAAAAATGTCTTTCGCGTTTTCGCGATGGACAATAATTTTCTTTTTGCATTTTCAAACAACTCTTCACATTTTGCGAAAAATGCGACTGCAGCTTAAACCCTGGGGGTTACAGAGCTGCAATTTATGTTTTCCTATGTTAAATATACAAAATTTCATTGCGATGGGGGGTTACAACCCACAAAATTACCTCCTGGCTACACCTATGCAGGGACCCACCCCTTCGAAGAACATGGCTCGATCCAACCATGGGTTGTATAGGTTCAAGGGGCGATGATCGCCCCCCACTAACCTGCTTACGTACATGATCAAAATTGTTGTGGACAAATTAAAATAAACTACAACGAACATAGAGACAAGGCTATGAGCATCTAATTATACAAGAGTATTTCCGCCATAAATAGTGTGTGTATTGATGCTGCTTGAAATATGTGGCCAGTTGTTGATTTTGGAGATATTTTGATAAAGATGGCAGTGGACATGTATTATTGAAGGTTAAATAACACTAGTCGAATATGTGAGGAACTTTATGATGAACAGTAATCTGAAAGAGAGAAAGAGAAAGAGAAGTCAGCGTCAGTTTCCGAAACCCGTGAATGCGTCTGCAGGGGTGTAGACTAAACAAGAAAACGGACACTGAGTGCTGAAATAGTAACTTTTACAGATCATAGAACTTTCAGATGATATGGTAAGGATAATCCAACAAATGGGTATTCAAATGTAGACATATACCAAAGTTTCAAGACCAAAAATAAGATTAAGATAACCTTAGTATTAAATTAACGTTAGGTATCTAAGGGGGGGGGGGATGCGAAATGGAGGGGCCCGGGACTGCTCGGCCTATAGGTAAATCTGGCACTGTACCAGCTATTCCTACAAAACCATCTCATCTGGCGTAATGTATATATACTTGTGTACAAGAAAATTTGTAATATTACACTGGGCATAGTTTGTTTGTTTGTTTTTTGGTTTTACGGCTCAAAGACTACAGTGGTCATGCTGCGCCGGGACCTACTGTTTTCCGAGGAATCCGAACCTCTTAAGGCCTAGGGAACCAAACCCCGGACTACAGTGAGCAGTGCGATCTTTATGAGATCTCTGAGTAAGCGTTCTTTGCACTGCTGGGAGTCGAACCCGGATTAGCGGCGGGCGCGTTACCGCACCGCAGAGCACTGAGCTGTTATGAACCTTCTCCTTACTATAGACAAGATCAGGGATGGAGAACCTTTTCATGTTGGAAGGCCGCATTAAGTTAGTTATAATCGAAGACGACCGCATTAAAGAAATTTCAATTAGATACATGGGCGTAGCAATTCAAACATTATGGAGGTACTCAAGTAGTCACGCTGAACGTATGTGACGATGTGTGGAACCGGCCAGGCCAGTAACCTAGTGTCCTACCCCGCCTTCAAGTGGTGCAGGCTGAGCTTTCTATTTATGTGGCAAATTAATATTTGCTGCACGGATAGAAAGGCGGAAGGGGAGGGCTAATTCACCAACCCGTCTAGCCAGCGTGGTGAAATTATGGCTAATTCCTCCATTATGTTGACACACCAGAAACCATGGCCCCTAGTCTCCAGGTGCTGGAGTGCTCCTGATCAAGGCAGCGGTCAGTGTGGCATGAAAGCAGGGGGTGCTAAGAATCACTGGAATGGCCCAGGCTGCCGTTTGTTATTGACCTTGGCTACGTATAATGGACGATCCCAGCGCTGCGAGCCGAAACTGGGAATGGAAGGAACTGAACGAGATCCGATAGGACATTAGCAGGACTCCGGTAGGATGAAAAAGGTGAAGAGTTGGTGGAACTGAAAAGCGGACATTTGTTTTACTATAGAGGAACGGAAACTGGAAGAACAAGTGGTGTTGGCTTCTTAATCAACAAAAGAATTAAAGACTGTCTTCTGGAAGTTGAAAGTACATCAGATCGAGCAGCGAGGCTTGTTGTTCAACTAACCCAGCGATACCAACTTCAGATAGTACAGGTATATGCACCAACATCAAGCCATACCGACGAAGAGGTTGAAGAATTTTATGAAGAAATCAAAGAGTTACACACCAAAGGGAAACAACATATCAAGCTCATCATGGGGGATTTCAATGCAAGAATTGGACAACAGGAACAAGGAGAGACATCGGTTGGTAAATACGGATATGGGGAAAGGAATGAACGTGGCGATCAACTCATCGAATTTGCAGAAGCTGAAAATCTTAGCATCATGAATTCATTTTTTAAGAAGAAACCGCAAAGAAAATGGACATGGAAACACCCCAATGGAGGAACCAGCGAAATTGACTATATCCTGGCAAACAAGAAATCAATTATTGAAGATTGCAGCGTACTGAACAGATTTAATACTGGAAGTGATCATCGAATGGTGAGATGTAAAGTGCACTTAAATACTAAATTAGAACGACAGAAGCTCATTAGGAAACAAGTAAGTAAGAGGGTGGATCTAATGAAACTGAAAGTAAATACCGAGGCATTCAAGTTGGAATTAAAAAATCGCTTTTCTGCACTGGAAGGACTTATTGAAGAAATTGATATCTCAGAAGCAAATGAAAACATTGTTAAGACAATAGTTGAAACTGCTGGGGAAATTGGTGGTGTAACCTGTAAAAAGCACAATAGCAAATTATCTGAGAAGACGAAACAGCTCATGAAAAGGCGAAGAGATATGAAGGTGGACAATCAAAATACCAGTTCCAGGATTGAGTACATAGAACTTTGTAAAACTCTGCGCAAAAGCATGAAAGAAGATATAAGAAAATTCAATTGTGAGCTAGTAAGGAAAGCCATTGAAAGCAACAAGAGCCTTAGGGTTGTTAAAGGAAGTTTATCTGTTGGGAAGAAACACATCATTGCATTAAAAGGAGAGGATGGCACCGTAACAAGAAATAGGGAAGAAATACTTAGAAGAGTTGAAGAATTCTACAAAAAACTATATGAAAGTAACAGTGGATTAAACGAAGACTCTGAAATAGTCGAAGGAACAGCTCCTAAAATCTTAAAAGAAGAAGTTTCATTTGCAATAAAAAATATGAAGAAAGGAAGAGCCCCTGGTGATGATGGTATTACATTAGATATCCTAAAAGAAGCTGGAGAATATGTAGAAGACATACTTGCAAAATTCTTTACCAAATGTCTTAACAGCGGTAACATACCAAACCAATGGGATTCTGCAACAGTAATTCTTTTGCATAAAAAAGGTGATAAAGAGGATTTGAAAAATTACCGACCAATTAGCTTGTTACCTGCTATTTATAAAATCTTCACAAAAGTGCTAACACATCGCCTGCAGAAAAAATTAGATGCAGCTCAACCAAGAGAACAAGCTGGATTTCGAAGTGGATTCAGTACAGTGGACCATATTCAAGTATTAAGAGAATTAATTGAAAGAACACATGAATATGAACTTCCATTGTGTGTTGCATTTATTGACTATGAGAAGGCCTTTGACTCTATTAAAACATCAGCAGTCATCAACTCTTTAAGATCAACAGACATCGAGGATGTGTACATTGACATGGTGAAACGTGTGTATAAAAATGCAAGTGCAAAATTTCGGTTACATAAAGATACCAAAACTATCAAACTTGGCAAAGGGGTGAGGCAGGGAGATACCATTTCTCCAAAACTTTTTACTTCAGCTTTACAGATGATTTTTCAGCTGATAAATTGGAATAACAAGGGAATAAAAATAAATGGTGAATATTTAAATCATTTGCGGTTTGCTGATGACATTGTTATTTTTTCAACGAACCCATCAGAACTCCAAGACATGGTACAGGAGCTCTCAACTAGAAGTAAAGAAGTTGGACTCAAGATGAACCTACAAAAAACTAAGATCATGTTCAATAATTTTGTAGAGGAAACAAAAATACAAGTTGACAACATTGAGCTAGAAATTGCTGATTCATATATTTACCTTGGCCAGCTGATTTCAATGGATGGCAACATTATGAAAGAACTCAACAGACGTATTAAACTTGGCTGGAGTGCATTTGGAAGAAACAGTTTTATCCTGAAGGGGAAATTGCCTTTGTGTCTAAAAAGAAAGGTCTTCAACCAGTGTGTATTGCCAGTCCTCTCTTATGGATCAGAGACATGGAGTCTAACAGTTGGAGCAATACGAAAGTTACAGACAACGCAAAGGAGCATGGAGAGGTGCATGCTTGGAATAACTAGGAGAGATCGAAAAAGAAACACTTGGGTGAGAGAGCAAACTAGAGTAGAGGACATCATTGTTAAAGTAAAAGGGCTGAAATGGCGATGGGCTGGGCATATTGCAAGAAGAACTGATCAACGATGGACAACAGAAATTCTGAACTGGATTCCAAGAGACCACCGAAGACCTAGAAAACGTCCTCAAACTAGATGGGTGGATGAAATAAGAAAACAGGTTGGGGTGACGTGGAAACGAATGGCCCAGGATAGACTTGTGTGGAAAGCATTTGGAGAGACCTTCATCCAGCAGTGGATAGATAATGGTTGAATATGATGATGATGATATATATATATAGAGCAATCATAACAGACAAGACAGTCCCACATAACCGTCCTGACATAACCCTCGTCGATAAATCGAATAAGACCACGTACTTAATCGACATAGCAGTACCCAACACCAATAACATACAGACAACCTACACAACGAAAATCACCAAGTACCAAGATCTCAGACATGAAGTACGAGATATATGGGGTATGGAAAAGATCTTCATCATCCCGTTAGTCATCTCAGCAACAGGGATAGTACCAAAAACGCTTGCGACGAATTTGGAGATACTCAACATTGACCCAAACACCTACATTGAAATACAAAAAGCCACAATCCTAAACACGTGTCACATTGTCAGGAAGTTTCTAGACATGGCACATTAAGAAGTGATGTAAAAAGAGGCTTGGGAACATGGCGCTCTGCCCGTCCCAAAGCCTGTTACCGCCAAGAATGGGCGAGGAAAACTTTTTTTTTATATATATATATATATAATGTTGTATTTAATGTGTTTTTTTTACTGTGTTAAAAGTGCTTTTATTATGCAAATGTGGCAGCGGTGGACAAAGGAGGGTCACGGATCTATTGGTTACTGTAAAAGGGGGTCGCGGATTACTTGGCTACTATAAAAGTGGGTCGCGGCTTGAAAAAGGTTGGGAACCACTGATTTAACGGGTTAACTAGATGAGGGTACGTATTGCTTAATAGGTTAAGCGAATCTTTATAACTTTAAAAAAATTGTAACATGTCATATAATGAAACTACTTGCTTTCTACTATATTTTATTCAATTTTTTACATATGAACGAAATAAAGCCTTGGAAAATTAGATTTAAAAAAATATGCATATTAAAAAATTTCTTATTATTTCATCTTTCATGTACGCCATGTGCACAATAGGGCAGTTTTGATCCACTATGAACATTCTAGTAACAAAACTAAAATTGTAATTTTGCACTCAATCTGTTGCAATATGATGCTAGATGCGAAAACCATATTTAACATTCTATAAAATTATATATATATATCGGGAGTAAATATTCATTGTGTGCTGGTTGTGCGCCGCACACCCACCGATTGATTATATATACTCATGTTTGTAAAAATTGCAACATCATGAAAGACTCGTGTGAATTGAATGAAATTTAATGCACAAACGACCTGTGTTGATACAAATAAGTGATTAAAATTACAAAGCAAAAAAATAATATTACATGTCGAAAATCAGTATTTGGTGAAGCCACCACGCGCTGCAATAAGTGATGCTATACGACGTGGCATGGAATCAAACATATGTTGAATGTGTGCCTGAGGAAGAGCATTCCAGGTTGCTTATATGCGACCCCAAAGTTCATCTGTAGTAGCTATGGGACGAGGATCACGAGCGAGACGCCGACCAACAAAATCCCACACATGTTCAATTGGCGACATATCCGGCGAGTAGGCAGGCCAAGGAAGAAGCTGTATCTGTTGTGATGAAAAGAAGTATTGAACATTTCTGGCAATATGTGGGCGGGCATTGTCCTGTTGAAGTACAGCTCCGGGAATGCCTTGAAGGTAGGGAACAACTTCGGTCTCCAGAACTTCATTGATGTCCCGGTTGCTGTTAAGATTACCCACAATTCGTAGCAGCTGAGATCGTCCATAATACGTAATCACACCCCAGTCTATAACACTGGGGGTTCGTCCACTATAACGTTGGATAACGCACTTCGGAAGATGGCATTCACCGGTATAGCGTCTAACACGGTTGCGGCCATCACTGTACCCCAAATTAAAGCGGGATTCATCAGAAAACACCACTTGTTGCCAATCAGCATGCCAGTCTCTATGGCCATGAGCCCATTGTAGCCACAGGCACCGATGGTTGTACGTCAGAGGGATCCTATATAAAGGAACTCTTGCACACAGTCCACGGTGCAATAGAAGCCGACGAATTGATGAAGCACACAATGATGCACCTGTAGCAGTGCACCAACATTCTGCCAACTATCCAGATGAAGCAAAACGGTCCGTCACCGCCATGCGGACCAGGTGTCTATCATTCCGTGCTGACGTCACCTTTCGGTGTCCAATACCGGATTTCCGAGTTGTCTGGTTCTCTTGAACCCACTGCTTCCACACTCGCATCACTTTACTGCTGTTACGCCCCATACGAGCTGCTATTGCATGATAAGAAAACCCTCCTTCACGAAGGCCGATTATTCGTCCTCGTTGAAACTCCGTAACTTGCTGAAATATCGCCCTCCTTCGTCGTAGAGGCATAGTGGCGTTTCATGTAACGTTTACTACTAGCAGATAACCATACACGCCCCGCTACAGCCCTCTATTTATACGAATCCATCAGCAGTTCAGAGGGCGCTGTTCAGCCCACGCACACGCGATGACTCTGAAATTCTAATCATTTGAATAGCATACCCGAATTTGCATTTCCTGAAAGTTTCAGCACAATCACGTGATTCCTTCATCGTGTTGCAATTTTTACAAACATGAGTTTAGCTAATAGAAATATCACAGATATTATAAGTAGCTCAGGCCTGTAGCGAGGATAAAGGGGGCAAGAGGCAATGCAAAGGGCATATGGGGCACAGGGTAACTGGGGCAATGCAAAGGGCATATGGGGCACAGGGTAACTGGGGCAATGCAAAGGGCATATGGGACACAGGGTAACTGGGGTAATGCGAAGGGCATATGGGGCAACGCAAAAGGCATATGGGACACAGGGTAACTAAGGCAATTCGATAGGCATATGGGGCACAGGGTAACTGGGGCCATGCAAAGGGCATATGGGACACAG
>QLNU02012951.1:0-12208 GCA_006491805.2 Dysdera silvatica | reverse complement strand
TTGATATTTCCAATTATTTGTGCTACTAATGATTGTGACATTACCCATTGCTGATATTATCTATGATTGGCATTATCGAGGAATTAATAGAATGCCATTATAGTACACATATCAGAAATTTTCAATCCGAAAACGGCAATCCTTAAATTTAAATAAATAATTCCCTATCCTTTGAAATGGACAGAAACGTTAAAAAAAATGCGAATATTTAAAAATGTTTCTATGCAGTTATTTATCTCTATAGCAATTATAAAACACTTACGTGGGATTCAAAACACGTAAGCTCAGCTATTGAGAGACTAAATCACACTTAAGCTTCATATTTGTTAATCAATGGAATATAATTATCGTGAGAAAATTCTAAAAATGGAAAGAATTGTCAAATTATGAAATAGATAAATTTTAATGGATTGGGTGGAAGTGCGCTACCTAACTTCGTTAACTCTCATGCACTGTTTGAGCGTCCTGTCTGGGAATACAGCACCGCCTTCAGAAGCCACCCTTCTCAATCCTCTGCTGCGTAATAGGCATAGGAACTTTCGTGACTTCCATAACAATGATGTATATATGTGTGAGATGCCCAAAAAAAGCAAATACTGTCGAAGATTCTATAAAACATTAGGATACGTAGAAACGTTTTTTTTTCTATGGAACGAATAGACACAAAATTACGGAGTCCGATAACGTTGCGATACACATATAGAGAAAAGTTTTATGTGCGGAAATTCGATTTATGGAAGTCGAACATTTCAATTCAAATTACAACTGAAATTGCCAATAATTGCGAATTTTATCACAGATGCTTGTTTTCCTTCTCTTGTCGAAGTTTTCATTATTTGAGGAACGCATGTAAAATGTCTTCGGATCACACGTAACAAATTTTTTTAAATACAGGCGATAAGTCTGTGTCCTACTGATTAAGGTTGCACTGCTTTATGGGACAATCAGATTTCGCAAAAACGATGCGCAGAGGATCACTAGAACGCTCCCCAATTTATGCGTGCGAACTGAAATCCGAAACACTATAGTCGAAACAACCATTGAAATTGAAAAAGGTAGAGAGAAACGACGCAAAATGACATAAAAAAACGAAACCAAAACCTGGTTACTTAATGGTCAGGAAGTAAGTGACATGAGTGATCATTTCTTCATCTCGAATTTGCCAAATGACCTAAGATGACACTATTTCCAAAAATGGTCACTAGAGGCGGCCTTGGGTTAAAGCGAGTCAAGCCAAAACCTAGTGACTCAATGGTCAGAAAGTAAATGACGTGAGTGATCATTTCTTCATCTCGAATTTGCCAAATGGCATTATTGCTAAAAATGGTTACCATAGGTAAGGTTACCTTAGAGTAAAGCGAGTCAAGCCAAAACCTAGTGACTCAATGGTCAGAAAGTAAATGACGTGAGTGATCATTTCATCTCGAATTTACCAAATGACCTAAAATGACATTATTGCTAAAAATTGGTCACCAGAGGCGGCCTTAGAATAAGGCGAGTCAAGCAACAGCTTAGGACCTTGCGCAATACTGCGTTAATTACATTAATTTTTCTAAACTTCAACTAATTAACAATGTGAAATTTTAAATGTTTTCATATTAAAAAATAAATTAAAAAATTTCCCAATAATAATTTCAAAAAGCGCAAAATTTCTCTGTTTAAAAAGAGGCAGGAAATTACTACAAAATATTGTATCCCTGCAATATATATATATATACTTCCAGTTGAAGAGTCCCCGATCGCCACTCATCCAAGCCATAATACAAGCAGATGCAAATTACACGCCACTAAACCTGTGTAGTACCGAAGAGCGTGTCCTGGAAACAGCCAATGAACAGAAACTAAGAACTTGGGCCGGAAAACCATTACATGGCAGGCACTATAATGACCTGCAACAACCACACGTTGACAAGAAGGCATCAAATTCTTGGCTGGCCAAAGGCACTCTCCAGCCAGAGACAGAAGGATTCATGCTAGCCATCCAAGACCAAGTGATCGCAACAAGGAACAATCAGAAATTCATCCAGAGAAAAGACATAGAAAGCGACAAATGCAGACACTGTCATGCGGCATCGGAGACAATCCAACACGTGATGGCAGGATGCAAGATCCTTGCGCAGTCAGACTACAAACATAGACACGATCAAGTAGCGAAAATAGTCCACCAGAAATTGGCAGCGAATGCTGGCTTTCTGACAGAAAAATGCCCGTACTACAAATATGAGCCAGAGACCGTGCATGAGAACGAAACACACAAGCTTTACTGGGATAGAGCAATCATAACAGACAAGACAGTCCCACATAACCGTCCTGACATAACCCTCGTCGATAAATCGAATAAGACCACGTACTTAATCGACATAGCAGTACCCAACACCAATAACATACAGACAACCTACACAACGAAAATCACCAAGTACCAAGATCTCAGACATGAAGTACGAGATATATGGGGTATGGAAAAGATCTTCATCATCCCGTTAGTCATCTCAGCAACAGGGATAGTACCAAAAACGCTTGCGACGAATTTGGAGATACTCAACATTGACCCAAACACCTACATTGAAATACAAAAAGCCACAATCCTAAACACGTGTCACATTGTCAGGAAGTTTCTAGACATGGCACATTAAGAAGTGATGTAAAAAGAGGCTTGGGAACATGGCGCTCTGCCCGTCCCAAAGCCTGTTACCGCCAAGAATGGGCGAGGAAAACTTTTATATATATATATATATATATATTCTGGCTACGGCCTTTGATGACACTCTGTCGTACCCCAGGAATTCCATCTCGAACTCCAGTTTTGGAATCCTTACACTCAGGGGCGGCTCGAGGTTAATTTTGAACCCGGGCGGCATGGCAAGGGTTATTTTTTGGCGCCCCACCTCCTCTGGCGAAAACAGGAGATTTTCACAGATGCACAGCGGAGTCATGGCACATATGAAAAGTGGCCAAAAGTCTCTGAAAAATTTCTCTAAAGATGTCCCTAAAAATTTTTCTAAACCTTTCCCTTTTTTAAAGAGATTTTCTACTGTTGAATCGATTAAAAAAAATTGAACTTGACTTCAGTTTTGGCGCCCTCATCCAAACGAGGACCCCAAACGGTCGTCCAAACGGTCGCCCGGCCCTTATGCCACCCCTTCTCATACTGGACTGTATGTTTTTTAAAAGTTGTATTAATTTGTATTATATTTAAAATATTTAATTTTACTTTTTTTCAGTGTTACAGTGGACTTGCTTTTTTACGAATCTTCAATTTACGAACTACACGTTTCTACGAGTCTTTGAGTCGGTCCCGAAAAGTATCCCATAGAACTAATGCATTAATTCCCCTTTATGAACTGTTAAATTTGCGATTTTTTCTATTCAATCCGAGTTCTTGAAATCGAGAGTTTACTATCAAGAGTAATCAAAATATTAAGTGTTAGTATACAACTACATATGCTGTTTAAAAAAGTTATTTGAATTCCAGAAAACTGACTATAAGGCGAGGGAGGAAGGTTTTACTTCTCTTTTTAACACTTAGAAATTAATTATTTATTGATTTATTTTACTACAAGACAGGTAACTCACTGGGCTAAGCCGGATATAAAGATTTTGGTTGTCTGCGTGAGCCGCAAAAGAGTCTTAATTTGGAATTTTGGAGGAGAGGGGATGATTACACATACCCTTCTAGAATGCGTGCAGTTTCTTCCAGGAGCGAGGCCCAATTCAGCTACTTGGATTAAATCAGCATGAAGCGAGTCGTTACAACGTAAATTGTATCCATATACAACTCTTACCGCAAAAGAGTCTTAATTTGGAATTTTGGAGGAGAGGGGATGATTACACATACCCTTCTAGAATGCGTGCAGTTTCTTCCAGGCGCGAGGCCCAATTCAGCTACTTGGATTAAATCAGCATGAAGCGAGTCGTTACAACGTAAATTGTATCCATGTACAACTCTTACCGCAAAAGAGTCTTAATTTGGAATGGGGGGGTTGGAAGGTGATTATATGTACCGTTCTAGAATGCGTGCAGTTTCTCCCAGGCGCGAGGCTCAATTCAGCTACCTGGGTTAAATCAGCATGAAGCCGGCCGTTACCAGCGTAAAATTGTATCCATATAGCTCTTACCGAGAGTCTGGTGGAATTTTTGGAGGAGGGGATAGTTACATACCATCTAGAATGGAGTGCTGCAGTTTCTTCCAGGCGCGAGGCCAATTCAGCCTCTTGGATTAAATCAGCATGAAGCGAGTCGTTACAACGTAAATTGTATCCATGTACAACTCTTACCGCAAAAGAGTCTTAATTTGGAATGGGGGGGTTGGAAGGTGATTATATGTACCGTTCTAGAATGCGTGCAGTTTCTCCCAGGCGCGAGGCTCAATTCAGCTACCTGGGTTAAATCAGCATGAAGCCGGCCGTTACAAAGTAAATTGGATGTATTTTGGTAATAAAAATAACTATCCGTATCAGGGTTTAAAGCTACGGTCGCTTTTTTTCGCAAAATACGACGAATTATTCTAAAATGCGAAAAAGGAAATTTTGTCCGTCGTAAAATAAGAGACAAATGTTTACTATTCTGTCAACAAATTTTGCTTTTTTTTATTAACTTTTATTTATGTTTAATTGTTTTCAAACCATAAAGTATGTTTCTTACAGTAATTAAAAACATATTGATGTAAATAATTTTATTGATACGATTTTTCGAGCGACGAAAGCAATTAATCTTTTTTAGCATTTTGTTACAACATTTTGTTTAGCATTTTTTGCAAAAGCATTTTTTGAGCCAGCTTAAACCTGATCCATATACAACTAATTCCACGAAAGAGTCTTAATTTGGAATTGGGGGGTGGGGGGTTATATACCTTTCTTGATGCAGTTTCTTCAGACGCCAGGCCCAATTCAGCTACCTGGATTAAATCAGCATGACAACGTAAATTGAAGGTACATTGGAAATAAAATAATATCATATACAGCTTCTGCCGCAAAATAGTTTAATTTGGAATTGGGGGACGGGATTTTACGTATATACCTTTCTTGAATGCATGCAGTTTCTTCCAGACGCCAGGCCCAATTCAGCTACCTGGATTAAATCAGCATGAAGCCGGTCGTTACAACGTAAATTGGTTGTATATTGGAAATGAAAATAACTATCCATATATAACTCCTACTAAGTGATGTGTAGAAAGTTGTGAAATGCCCAGCTTATCCGGTTTGATGCTAATTGTGAGCTGAAAAAATGCCTATAACGTATCAACATCATATTAAGCAAACACACATAATTTTGCATAGAGAAATTAAACATGTAATTTTCTATTTAGGCCGAATACCTCGCGTTCACGGATTGCAAACTAAAACCATGTATGAATAAATTAGAACGGATTTAAAAATTTATAACTATTTCTCGATTTCAAAAAATCACAACATGTTAAAATACTTCTCTAGAGTTTATTGCAATTTTTTACGAATAATTATGGAAAACTTTATATTTTACTTTTTAAATATAATAAAGAAACTTTTAGGGAGAGGTTTTTAAAATTCTTTGGTATTGCAATTTTTTTATTTTAATGGTTTTAATTCGAAACTGACCCCTCCTCAGAACAACGTTTATGTAAATACAATATTCTCTCATCTCTTTCTACATCTTATCCCTATTAGAATACAAATATGTTAACTTTTATGTAATTTATGTCTATATTATTTATTTTTTATGCCCACAGCTTACCTTCATTTGTATCACTGGACTAATCCTGTAATATCGGGTCTTTCCCAAGAACTTAGCTTGTCAGTTTGGACGCAGAAAACTAACAGAAGTTTAGCATGAACGTTTTCAATAATGTTTTCATCATTTTTGGTCCCACCAGTTTTTTTAACTGTTTTATATAATCATATTTTGGCACAGATTCCAGGAAATCGTTTAAGCTGTACTTTACTATAATATTTCTACTACTATTATTATTACTACTAACGTTTCTATTATCACAATTATAATTATCTGCCGTTTCTTGATGGTTAGAGATAGAGAGAGAGAGAGAGAGAGAGAGATATAGATAGAAATAGAGAGATAGAGATAGAGAGAATGAATGAAAGATTACAATATTTTATTCTAAGAGATATTTAGATTTAAAATCTCTAATTCTTTTCCAATTAGTATAATAAATACAGTTCAGCATATATATGTTAAAACACATTGTTTCAAATGAAAATTAAACCAAAAATATCATTTAAAAATTAACGAAACCTTCTCAGCATTGCAATTTTACTTGAACTAATAAAGTTAATTTATTGTTCGATTAAAAAATATTTTGATTCGATCGATATCTATTGCTCGTCAAATATCTTACTGCAAGCCTGCCAAATTTTCTAGTGTTTAAATATGCAAATTAAATGGACGAGTACACGTAAATAATAAAATTTAAATGTATTGAAATTTTTTTGATTTCGGTCACCCATGAGAAAGACCAAAAATTTGCAGGACAGTCTTTGTTTAAATTAGTAAATATTGTTTTGACCCTTTGGCTGACTACTCCCTTCAGCAGTCTGTTTTCATCGAAATTGCAAGTTTTGAAAAGTTTCCCCTGCATTGTGTTTTATAAATTTTTCAAGGAAAAGGAAATCCGCGGCTATTGGCAAGAATACTGTAAAAATATTCCGGGAAAGAGAACAGAACCACTTAGTCTAGAAGTTGAAGGTATTGTGGTAGCTATTAAAACACCAGTAAATCGAGAGTGGTGTTGCAGCCAGTGGCAGATTTCTAAGTAGGCATACAAGGCACAGGGGCAGCATCAAAGTGCTTAAACGTAAAATTGTGCAAACTCAACAACATTGAAAAATTAATGCTTCTTTTAATTAGCCCAGTTTCCCCAATAGCGATGACATATAGGCGACTATTTTAACTTGCCTGCAAATATAAACTACAGAATCGAAAGACAAAGGGCCCTGAAAATTTTGCCCCTGGGTATTTGCCCAGCGTGCCCATTTATAAATCCAGGCTTAACACGCTTGTTATATATACTAATAGTAGACGAACGAATAAAGAAAAACTTGAACTGATAACGAAAAAATTCATGCAAGGATGCGTACGTGTATTTTTTACAAATACGCGAAATACACGCATAAATATCAGAGATTCCAGGAAACCATACTAAAATTATTGTGGATCCAAAAACTGCCTCGGTGACTATGGTAGAAATAATTTCCGAGTTGTATCTTATTAGTTTGAATAATTATATGAAAAATCTCCTTTACATATCAATGTTAAGAGTATGATACGTTTTTTTAAAAATGTTCTTTTCTTTGTAAAAAAAGAGAGGGAGGAGAGGGGGCAGTACAGGCTGTGCTTAAGAGCGGCAATTTTATAAATCCGCCACTGATTGTAGCCGAAAGAACTCCACAGTTCATAAGATTTATTAAATCACTGAACAATGGCGGATCCTTCGGTATTTACAATATAACAAGTCTGCTACGATAAAAAAAAAAAGATATATATATATATGTATATATAACGTTATAAATTTCAGCCAGATTTGAATTTCCTATTAAAATTGCGGCGTTTGTCAACGTCTCAGTGTGTCAGTCATGCTAAATAGCAATATTAGAAAACCAAATCAAAAGAATAATAATTTTATAGATGAATTACTAATTTTTTTTTCTTTTTTTGATATTCTTTTGCAATTTGCAAATGTCGAGGGCATCGTTTCTATGGTAAACGGAAATGGTGAAAGTGACAATTTCGCTTCCGTATTATATCTATGCCCTCCAGAAAAAAAAAGTAAACACTCTACGTAAGTATGAATAGTTACGTGTGATGGGGAAAAAAGTCCGTTTTAATTCTCATTTCTACGCTGGGAACGTCGATTTACCAAGATAACGAAACGCGTAAGGCTCTCGACAGTACAAATCATTTTGGTGACCTCACTTGAATGTCAAAAGATGACTAGCACCCGGGGCTACAAATCGTAATGGGTAATTCCGGTCCCGCACCATCGGGTTAGCAACCCGCGGAAGAAAAGCAAATGGGAGTCAAAGTACTTTGTACTATATCTAGCAGAAAGACCTCTCGTTTTTCGACTAACGCCATCTAGTTCAATGGTGGGCCACTGAGCAGTTTTGCATTCTCTTAAAGGCAATCGGGCAGGAGGGGGCTTTCCGGAAGAAGAAAAACGTACCACTAAGAGAGATGGCACAGAGATATTTCTTACTTTTAACGAAAAGTAACGTCTTAAGATAGAAACACGTGACGTTGTGCTTCCTGCTTGAATAACTCCCAAAAGGAAAAATGTAGTTTTGTCTATTAAAGCATTATGTAATACAGAATTGTGTGGTGCTACTGTTGGTTTTTTTACTAGTTTCAACACGCGAAAACAGTGGCGTTCAACTGCGTTTTATTCAAATGCATTAATTCTTCAAGTTGCACATTCTTTTGTATGTTATATAATATGCTTTCCTTGAAGTACTGGCTTTGTTTTTCATTACGTGTTAACGAATGATGCACGGGACACTCTGACACGTGTTTCGAAATGTTAAAAACCTGTTAATATACCTACGTTGTTAATAAATCGACGGTGTTATATGTACCAATACAAACAATACAATAAATCTTTTTCCTTTATAACACCAATATTTTCAATGTTTCAAATACCTCCACTTATAAACAATGAAATAATTTTATTCTCAATATATATTTCTTATTATATACATCGTTATTATTATTATTTTTTATTTTTATAACTGTTCTTTTTATAGTATTTTATTCTTCGTTTGTTTTCAATATGTGTGTTAGTGTTTTAACTAGGATTGAAGCTGGCTCAAAACATGCTGTCACAAAAGTGCTAAAATAGGAAAAAAAATTTGTAGCAAAATGCTAAAAAATATTAGTAGCTTTCATTGCTCGAAAATCGCGCCACCCAGGAAATACCAAGACAGCTAAAACACCTTGTGGCCAATGCAGCCCCACGGGATACCACTGAGCAGACATCAGTGAAAATTAAATTAAGTATGCAATTGACTAAACAAAATTAGCAACGAGAATCCGAATCAAAATCTTAAATTTAGGATAGGAATTTATCTCTTTTATATTAGAAGGCAGCCGATTCCACAATTTAGGACCTGAAGAACCCACTCTGTGGTAACCCAGCTCCAGACGAGAAAATTGAGGTCTGTAGTTACGTCTACTTGTTGTTGGATAGTTATGCATAGTTTGTTGCAAATTAACTGGAATGGTTAGACTAGTATTTTTAATTTTTTAAACATTAATAACAAAATATTATAATTCAAAAGTTAATTGTTAATAAACTGCATCTATGTGGGACTTTGTGGACTGACATTGGTTGTGGTAATTTATGGTTAATAATATTGAAGAATTTATTTTGTAATGACTAAATTCTACTTTGGTTAGCCTGTGAAGTGTATCCCCAGACCGATAAACAATAAAAAAGATGAGAAAAAATAAAAGAATAATATAGATTGATCAAGAATTTAATAGGTATGTAAACACTAATGTTATGCAATATTCCCAAAAATCTGCTAATTTTTAAGCACAAAAAGTTAATGTCATCCCATTTTAAATCAGCTTGAATAGGAACTCCAAGGAATTTCGTCTCCTGAGATAACGAAAATATATCATTATCTATTTGTATTGTATTATACAAGTAGTTCTTTTTGTTTTGTTCATTTGAAAACAGAATCCATTTGGTTTTTTTAGTATTAAGGAAAGATAATTGTCTCTGAAGTATTTGAATATATATACATATATATATATACCCGCAAAAAGGGTTGCTGGTATCTAACTGGAAGGAGACCCACACGCTGAACGTATGTGACGATGTGTGGAACCGGCCAGGCCAGTAACCTAGTGTCCTACCCCGCCTTCAAGTGGTGCAGGCTGAGCTTTCTATTTATGTGGCAAATTAATATTTGCTGCACGGATAGAAAGGCGGAAGGGGAGGGCTAATTCACCAACCCGTCTAGCCAGCGTGGTGAAATTATGGCTAATTCCTCCATTATGTTGACACACCAGAAACCATGGCCCCTAGTCTCCAGGTGCTGGAGTGCTCCTGATCAAGACAGCGGTCAGTGTGGCATGAAAGCAGGGGGTGCTAAGAATCACTGGAATGGCCCAGGCTGCCGTTTGTTATTGACCTTGGCAACGTATAATGGACGATCCCTTGCTTCTGAAGCAAAACTTCAGGAATTGGAAGAGGAACTAGACAAGATCAAATGGGACATTGTAGGACTCAGTGAAGTTAGAAGAAAAGGTGAAGAGTTGGTGGAACTGAAAAGCGGACATTTGTTTTATTATAGAGGAACGGAAACTGGAAGAACAAGTGGTGTTGGCTTCTTAATCAACAAAAGAATTAAAGACTGTCTTCTGGAAGTTGAAAGTACATCAGATCGAGCAGCGAGGCTTGTTGTTCAACTAACCCAGCGATACCAACTTCAAATAGTACAGGTATATGCACCAACATCAAGCCATACCGACGAAGAGGTTGAAGAATTTTATGAAGAAATCAAAGAGTTACACACCAAAGGGAAACAACATATCAAGCTCATCATGGGGGATTTCAATGCAAGAATTGGACAACAGGAACAAGGAGAGACATCGGTTGGTAAATACGGATATGGGGAAAGGAATGAACGTGGCGATCAACTCATCGAATTTGCAGAAGCTGAAAACCTTAGCATCATGAATTCATTTTTTAAGAAGAAACCGCAAAGAAAATGGACATGGAAACACCCCAATGGAGGAACCAGCGAAATTGACTATATCCTGGCAAACAAGAAATCAATTATTGAAGATTGCAGCGTACTGAACAGATTTAATACTGGAAGTGATCATCGAATGGTGAGATGTAAAGTGCACTTAAATACTAAATTAGAACGACAGAAGCTCATTAGGAAACAAGTAAGTAAGAGGGTGGATCTAATGAAACTGAAAGTAAATACCGAGGCATTCAAGTTGGAATTAAAAAATCGCTTTTCTGCACTGGAAGGACTTATTGATGAAAGTGATATCTCAGAAGCAAATGAAAACATTGTTAAGACAATAGTTGAAACTGCTGGGGAAATTGGTGGTGTAACCTGTAAAAAGCACAATAGCAAATTATCTGAGAAGACGAAACAGCTCATGAAAAGGCGAAGAGATATGAAGGTGGACAATCAAAATACCAGTTCCAGGATTGAGTACATAGAACTTTGTAAAACTCTGCGCAAAAGCATGAAAGAAGATATAAGAAAATTCAATTGTGAGTTAGTAAGGAAGGCCATTGAAAGCAACAAGAGCCTTAGGGTTGTTAAAGGAAGTTTATCTGTTGGGAAGAAACACATCATTGCATTAAAAGGAGAGGATGGCACCGTAACAAGAAATAGGGAAGAAATACTTAGAAGAGTTGAAGAATTCTACAAAAATCTATACGAAAGTAACAGTGGATTAAACGAAGACGCCGAAATAGTCGAAGGAACAGCTCCTAAAATCTTAAAAGAAGAAGTTTCATTTGCAATAAAAAATATGAAGAAAGGAAGAGCCCCTGGTGATGATGGTATTACATTAGATATCCTAAAAGAAGCTGGAGAATATGTAGAAGACATACTTGCAAAATTCTTTACCAAATGTCTTAACAGCGGTAACATACCAAACCAATGGGATTCTGCAACAGTAATTCTTTTGCATAAAAAAGGTGATAAAGAGGATTTGAAAAATTACCGACCAATTAGCTTGTTACCTGCTATTTATAAAATCTTCACAAAAGTGCTAACACATCGCCTGCAGAAAAAATTAGATGCAGCTCAACCAAGAGAACAAGCTGGATTTCGAAGTGGATTCAGTACAGTGGACCATATTCAAGTATTAAGAGAATTAATTGAAAGAACACATGAATATGAACTTCCATTGTGTGTTGCATTTATTGACTATGAGAAGGCCTTTGACTCTATTAAAACATCAGCAGTCATCAACTCTTTAAGATCAGCAGACATCGAGGATGTGTACATTGACATATTGAAACGTGTGTATAAAAATGCAAGTGCAAAATTTCGGTTACATAAAGATACCAAAACTATCAAAATTGGTAAAGGTGTGAGGCAGGGAGATACCATTTCTCCAAAACTTTTTACTTCAGCTTTACAGATGATTTTTCAGCAGATAAATTGGAATAACAAGGGAATAAAAATAAATGGTGAATATTTAAATCATCTGCGGTTTGCTGATGACATTGTTATTTTTTTCA
>QLNU02012949.1:4062-20744 GCA_006491805.2 Dysdera silvatica | reverse complement strand
GACAAGAAGAGAGAAGGGGAGGAGTGAAAGCTGATGATTGTGTTGAAATAGGGTGATAAGCACCACCATGGTTTTTGGTGGGTTTCACTCTTTTCTTATGGTGGTTTGAATATTAATGCTAATGTTAAAATAGGCAGGAAATCCCCCGGGTTCTAGTTTAACTCTATACTACTAATTTTGCCTGTTATATAATATGACTAGAAACTGTACTATTGCTATGCCGTATATGTTTATTTTAATAAATAACTAAAATACAAAATTCTGTTTTAATTTGAGATTTAGTAGTGTTATAATTCAAAGTTGTAATGTTACTTGCTTGTGGCTTATAACATCTACATGTCGTCTATACTATCATATGCCAAACTAATTTATTAAATAGTGTTTAATGCAGAGCATCCCTGTATTGCTCATTACAGAGCACTTCCATTTCAGTTAGAAGATGGCGACAAACCATTAAAAAAAATTCAAAGCTATATTAAATTTTTGCAACTGTGCCAATTGTGTTTCTCTGTATTATTTTGTAAATTGCCTTTTAAATCAAATCTTGAGCTTTTGTTTTAAAAACTTTCGATTTCACATCATATTTTGCAGAAATGTGCCCTAAAGTGAATGAGTCGGATAACTTTTTAAGTCAAAAATCACATGTTGAAGACTTAGCTGAACCATTTCCTGATCTATTTTCGGTATTAACAGAAGAAAAAGACCACCTTTTGCGTTGGACTACATATACTTTACCAACACAGACATCCTTCATATCAATGGATAAAGAAGTTAAATTTATTGCAGGTATGTTAATGAATGTGAGGTATTTTAATAATTAGTGGACATTTAGTAACCTTAGGGCATTTTCTACTGTAAAATTAAACATTTGAAACTTTGATTCGTTGTTTGTTTTTAGCAAAACCTGGGGCAGGAAATGGAGTTAGTGGAAGTGAGATTCAAGTAAATTGTACTGTTGCATATTTGTCGCAGTGTATGTCTTGGGGTAAGTGCAAAAGTTCTTGCTCTTCGATGGGTGCATCTAGTTACAGGTGGTTCCACGATGGTTGCTGCGAATGCATTGGCTCTACTTGTATTAATTATGGCATCAGTGAGAGCAAGTAAATATGTTTTCATTATTACCATAAATACATTATAAACATAGTACATATGCCTTAATTTTGGATAAATAGTGTGATCTATAATTCATGTTTCTTGTTGGGACTGGTGTTCCTCCCCAGTTTTGGACAACTCCATTCTTGTTGCTGATCTGTAGTGGCTTTGTTTTTCTATAGTACACCATTAGTATCAGGGTTTAAGCTGCAGTCGCATTTTTCGCAAAATGCTACGAGTTGCTCGAAAATGCAAAACAAATATATATATATATATTGCCCATCGCAAAAATGTAACAGGCACCAGTTTATTCTCTGAAAACAGGATTCCTGGGTATCCGGTTCACACTTCAGCAATCTTTTCTTGTTCCTTTTTGTTTCCTCTTCAAAATTCTTAACAGCACCTGTTTGAACACCCTGTCCCTTTATTACTCAAGGGGGGAACTACCACAGTTGGGGGAAGGGGGGCAAGTTGACCATGCCAAGCACACAGATGTCCCTTCACACAGTTGTCTTCATTCAACGACCCTATCCCCTTGAAAGGGGGTGGGTTTCCCCTTTCTTGGCCAACCCATGGCTGTCGATGTCACCCCACCCCCATCTTCTCCTGTGGGCTAAAAATACACTCCAAAGAAGGGCCTGGGTGGGAAATGAACAATTCTATGAAGCAGGATTCAAAATAACTTAAGATATTCTACTATGGAATGTCATTTCATGATTTCCCAGATTGTGCATAATACTTGTGATTAATTTATTACTGGTTTAACTCGTTAATGTTTTTAAGCAGCGAAACGGCCGAAAAGTTGCTATCCTTTCACTTTTTTAAGTGGCTGTACGGCCGGGGTGTAGTATGTGAGAATCAGGAGGAGATGCCCTCCAATGTGCATTGGTTTGTGGCCTGGAGTGTGTGAATGGTTTTGTCTCGGAAAAGAGAGACAGGAGCGTAGGAATGAAGAGGTGGGGCATGTAGACAGATTGTGTGTGTCGACGAAAGTTTGTAGTGGATAAACAAGTTAAATAAAAGAAAGGAAACACATGGTGTCTGTCCCCTTCTAAGTCAGAAAGTTAGCAAGCTTTGCAACGATCAAAGTGGGAGTGGTGGTGGGGGGGCAGAAAGCATTTTCTTTTATTAATGTTTGAAGCAGATCAAAAGCCTCATTACAAAAAACTCACCATTCAAAACTCAGTTGTCATTCATTCCTTGCCATATGGATAGCTAGCAACTTATGCATGATAGGGGGTCAGATGAGGGGGGGAAACGGACAAGACCATTGCAATTTCTGGCTGAGTGGAATCTCTAGCACAGTGGTTCCCAACTGGTGGTCTGTGAAAGAGTTCCAAGTGGTCTGCGACATGGGTCATTATTTTAAAAAAAAGTTTAAAAAAATCATAAAATTTATTATTAAATATTAAAATTAAATATAAAAGTGAAATTGATGGTACATTTGTAGTATTTTACAATCTGATGGAATGTCAGAAAACGGTTCGTATTAAATATTATTCGTCTCAAGCGGTTCGACTGCATTATCATTAGATTTTGTTTTTTTCTGTTTATTATTTTTTTTACAAAATACGATTTTACAAACACATTTCCCCCAAAAAAGACCTGGCTCCCTTTTTTATTTACGTCTTGCTGCCAACTCTTGAGAATTTTTCAAAGTGGTCCGCGAGTACAATTGAAGTGGAAAAGTGGTCCGCGGCTTAAATTGAGTTGGGAACCACTGCTCTAGTGTTATTTATATTTCGAAGTCGAAAGTGTTAAGCTATGGTCACTTTTTATGCAAAATGCAGCGAATTAATGTAAAATGCAAGTAAAAAATTGGGTCCATTGCAAAATAGTAACAGTTGTGTAATATCCTATCAAAAAACTTTGCTCTTTTTTTAATAACACTGATTTAAGTTTCATTGTTATTTTTTTTTTAAATTAAAATATGTTTCTACAGTACCCTCCCCTTCCTATATACTTAAGGACAAGCAATGATGAATACCCATCAAACACACCCTTTATAACAAACAAATCGACGCATCAAGGAGGAGTTGTCCGATTGCGATAAAAATTGGTGGATGTGAAGAACACATATAGAAAAATAAACGATTAAAATTTCAGAACAATTGAACGATTTGTTGCAGAGTTTGACCGTTACAAAGGGAGGAAGTCAATAAGGCGTTGGTCCACCTCTGGCCTGGATGCAAGCTGTCCCCCGGCATGGCATAGACTGATAAAGGTCCTGGATGGTGTCCTGTGGAATTTCTTGCCAAATTGTCTTCGACTGTCTGGCTAAATCGTCAACATTCCTGGATGGTTGCAATTGCCTTTCCGTAGGTCCCAAATGTGCTCAATGGGAGAGAGATCAGGAGACCTAGATTGCCAAGGAAGTCTTGGGCAAGCTTGAAGACAATTCATAGCAACACGTACCGTGTGCGGCCGGACATTGTCTTGTTGAAACGTAAGTCCAGGGTGTCGCAAAAGGAACGGTAACACAACCGGTCGTAGAATGTCGTCTACGTACCGCTGTGCTGTAAGTGTGCCAGAAATGACCACCAAAGGGGTCCGGCTATCAAAGGAGATGGCACCCTAGAACATAACGCCCTGTTATGGGCATGTGTGGCGTGCGATAGTAAGGGCAGGATCCCCACACTTCCCTGGACATCTCCAGACACATCTGCAGTTGTCGTCAGGACACAGTTGGAAACGGCACTTGTCACTAAAGACTATACGTCCCCAGTCAGTGCAGTTCCGAGTTGATCGAGCCCGGCACCACTGTAATCGGACTTGACGGTGTAAAGGCTTGAGAGGTAAGCGGCGTGACGGTCGGTGGAGCGTAAATTCCGCTCTCAGTCGTCTACAGAGAGTCATGTTGGACACATGTGTGCGGGCCACACGTTGGATAGTTTGATAATGATGAATCCGGTGCTGTGACAGCTGCTCTGACAATTGCTCTGTCTTCTCGTTCTGTTGTGGCCCTAGGTCGACCGCTGCCATCCCGACTCTGACATTTGTCGTTGTTTACTCACTCTTGCCAGCACCGTCCAATCGCCGCATCGCTTCGACCCACATGTCCAGCGATTCTTCGATTCGCCCAACCAACCTCTTTCAATCCGATAGCATGACCTCTTTCAAACTCTGACATATGCTCGTAATGAGTACGAATCTTTCGGCAAGCCTTAGTTACAGTCAACATAAGACATCCACAATCAAAATGCAACAGAAATTTTGACCACATATTAAGAATCGCTCCTTATATACACCTTCTGAATGCGCAGATCCGATGCGCTGGAGTTCCCGCTATTCATTCATTGGACACCAAATTTTAATCATTTGCATGTTCGTTCAAAATGTCTTTGAATACGAAATTCCATTACAACTAGACAACTCCTTCTTGGTGCATCGATTTTTTTGTTATAGAGTGTACACACGTGCATACACCACATTCAATCTTTCTTTGTTGGTCATCTCTTTGTCACAGAAATGAATGCTGATTGGCTGTGGCAGCACACTTAAAATGGACCAACGTTGATAATGTCTCAACCCTTTATTTATTTTTCGTAAATATGTTAACATTTTCTAAAATAACTAGTCCTTTATATTTCAAAGCATTGTTGGTGTTAGTAATTTCATTGATACGATTTTTCGAGCAATGAAAGCAACTAATATTTTTTAGCATTTTGCTACAAATTTTTTTTCCTATTTTATTATATTATATTATATAATATATTATTAGTATTTTTGCGACAGCATTTTTTGAGCCAGCTTAAATCCTGATTAGTATGAATAATAATTTTTGACACCCACATTATTAGCTCAAACTAAAGCTGTCTATAGAAGAAAGAGTCATCTCTCACCCTGCTTAGTGCAGAATGACCGTTGTCCTTGTGTCATAAAAATACAATCAGTCATCGTCCTGACCAATAGTCTAACTGGGGACCCTCCGTTGGTACCGGAGTACTTCAACCATTTGGCCACCAGGGCAGTAACAGTGCTCCTTTTCATAATTAAGGTTATATAGGATATTATTATCCTTCACAATTGCCAAACTGGTTAACATATAAAGCCGCCGGGGCTTGTTTATTGGAATTTTAAAAAAAAAATTCCAAAAACCCACCCCAGGGCTTTATGCATCGACCAGTTTAACAATTGTGTGAACCTTCCAAAGGATAATAATATCTTATAAAAACACCTTTAGTGTATACAAAAACTTCATAAGGGGGTATAGCCCTGCGGTGGCGCAGTGTGGTAGCTCGTTTGCTTAGTGCGCCCTTAATCCAGGTTTCACTTCCAACAGTGCAAAGTGCTTACTCAGAGGTCTCATAAAGATCGCACTGCTCACTGTAGTCCGGGGTTTGGTTCCCTAGGCCTTAAGAGGTTCGGATTCCTCGGAAAACAGTAGGTCCCGGCGCAGCATGACCACTGTAGTCTTTGAGCCGTAAAACCAAAAAGAAAATTTTTAAATCTCTGCCTTTTTTTTTTTACTTACAATACAGAACGCATAACCAAGTTACTATTTTCCTTTGCAATGAAATTGCCCTACAGTCATGCAGTGGTAACGCATTCGTTTATTGTGCCATTAACCCAGGTTTAATTCCTAATCATATTATAGAATGTCTGCCTTTTTTTGCTCATCATAGTCAAGGGTTTGGTTCCTTTGATAGCAGAGGTTTGGATCCCATGGGGAAACTGCAGGTTCCAGTGCAACATGACCTTTGTTGTTCTTGCATTATAAAAATGCAAATTTTCGTAATGAAAATAAAAGTGATAAAAATTTGCTTTAAATTCCTGAAAGTAAATTATCCACACTCAAAAGAAACAAGTTGTAGTATATTAGATATTTGTAAACTTTAATTGTATACGTAATACAGTCTTAATATGATAGCACCTGTGAAAAATGAGTGAAATGGGGTGTGTCCCATTTTTCTGAAAAAATTAGAGTTTAATAAAGAAAATAAAAAATATTTATATTGATAAGATGTGCATCTTATAAGAAGTGTCATGGTCATTGTTGGTCACCTTAGTTTTGTCATAGGACGTTCTGGAGGTCATATTCAACAATTATTGCAATAACAAATTGATGGAATGCACAGTTGGCCTATTATGAGTTGTCAGTGTCACCTATAGTAGACTTTTTGAACTAAAATTTTTTTGCTACTAAAAAACGAGATCCTAGAAACCTTTTCTTGCAAACCACTTTTTTTTATCATTTTTTTTTTCCTTTTTATGGTTTTTTAGAATTTTTATGAACTTTTGATGCACCTTGTGTGTTGCAATGAAAATATGCATGGAAGCAAAAAAAAAAAAATTACAAGGCTCTTAGTTACTAATATATAAAGTGAAATCAAACCTTCTAGTGGAATTTTTATCACTGCTTATTTTTAACTGTCCAGTTGTTATTCTGATGGCAACATATGGCTACCAATATAGCTGTTGATGGTTAAACAAACCTATTTAAAACTACCTTAATTTTTTATGTGATTGTAATTATTAATTCAGTTTCTTTCAATTTTTAGGATGAGTAAATTTAATTTTTTTACTATGTACTTCCTGTTATTTGGTATCATATCCCCCTCCCCCCATTGGTAAGTTTTGGAACATATTTCTTTTTCCATGAAATATTTTTTTTTTTTTTTGTATTCCTTGAATATCATGTACAAATTTTGATGTGCCATTCAGCTTCTTGTTATCCAGAGCTAGGTGGGGGGGAGCTCTGAATAGTAAAAGTTTAATTATAACCACCTTATGTATTAAATTGAAATTTTCGACATATTGTAATGGTTAAATGTAATTATAGATGTCTGGAATGTCCCCCTGATAAAGAAATTATTTTGGAAGAAAAGCAAGTTGAGACCAACAAAATCCACAAATTAGAGAAAACTGCGAAAGATGAAGATGATGATGGGCTTGAAGTAATTGATAAAGATGATGAACCTATAGAGAAAATGCAGAATATAGATTCTTAGTTTATAGACCGAAATATATTAAAAAAAGTATTCTTTTAATAAAATATTTTATAACTTTTAAATAATATATATGTAAGATACACAGGAAGTTATAAAATTACACGGTAGGTATTGTTATAATATATGCATAAAAATGCAGATTCTTTATACTTCATTTTTTCTTTATTTTTTTTCAAATGTTGGACCATCACTAGTAAAATGCATGATCATAATATTATTTTAAATATATTTTATTGATATGCATCACAATATGTGAAATGATGCTAATAATTTTAAAATAAATATTCAGTAGTCATTCTTTTTTATAAATTTGTTTTCTATTGTATTGTTGCACATGGAATGTGAATTTTGATAGTGTATTCAAAGAGGTAAAGTTTTTTTATACAAACTTTGAACCCTTTTTAGAGCTTAAACACTTTCTCCCGCCAAGAATGGTATTTAGACGTTAGAGGAAGTGAAAGTCTAAGAAAAGTCTGGTGAACATGAAGGATGCAGTAAAATCCTACCAAAAAAAAAAAGCATTACAATGATAAGAACTAGGGCAGTAATTTTTTTGTGGAAAAAAAATGCAAAATTTGTGAAATGGTTATTGGGGATCTTTAATATTTTGTGAAAATTTAAAAAGAAAAACTGCGGAAGAAGTGTAACCTTAACATTTAAAAAAAGTCATAGTTTTGAAATAGTAATATAAATAAGTATTATAGTACTAAATAAATATATGTAGTAGGATTGTCTGGTCGTATGTTCCAAGACCATCTGTAGACAGCGAACCTTATAGTAGTCATTTTCGTTTACATATGAGTGTCATCTAGAATGTTACGACCATTTGGCTGTAATATCTTTAAAAAAAATGTATTTTTACTCAAATAATTGATTTTCCTTACATAAGTGTACTTTACTATACTTTTTCACATAATCACCTCCTTCATTTAGGCATTTGTCATATCTGTCCACGAACTTTAGAATCCCCTCATCGTACTTGCCTACTGCCAGTCCATTAAGCCAGTTGTTCACTACGCTTGTGACATTATCACTCCCTAAACATTTCTCGTTCTTTGCTTGAAGGACTTGTATCAGAACACCTTGGGTATTACAAAATTTTTCCATGACATTCCCCGACAATTGACTGATCAACACAAATGCAAGAGAATAGGCTCAGCGTTGATATTTTTGATGCTGGTGTAACCCAAAATGTTCTGGACACATTTGGATAGGCGGATTTTGAACATCCACCTTATAGTCCAAACTTTTCTCCAAGCGACTTTCACCTTTTCACTAAGCTGAAAGAGTTCCTGAGCAGAAAAAGTTTTGAAAGTGATGACATCATCAAAAATACAGGGAACAACTGACTTAATGGACTGGCTGCAGCCGAGTATGACAAGGGTATTCTAAAACTTGTGGACAGATGCGACAAATACTTAAATTAAGGGGGTGATTATGTGGAAAAGTAAAGTTCACTTATGCAAGTGAAATCGTTTGAATGAAATTGTTGAATTATTTATTGTTTGAATATTTTCAAACTTATTACAGCCAAATGGTCATTACTGGATGACTCCATTATATACTTATGGTAAAGTTTAATTGATAGATTGTGCACAATAAACCATTAAGAACATTAAGTAATAGCATTATACATATTTTATTATTAAGAAAGTTTCATAAAATTATATCACCATTTGTCAGCATGAAAAGGAAGTAATATGAAATTGTCACCATCTACTGACACTAAAAAGGAGTAAAATTATGTTGAAGTTCGAAAAAAGAGTTTTCTCAATTTTCAGACAGAAAAACATTTCTATATATGTCATTTACTCTGCCTTTTTCCTTACATTATTATACTAATGCTCTTTCTCCTGAATGAATTGGATTCTAATGTTTTAGCTTAAGTCTCAGGGTTATGGTGGGGCAGTGCAAAATATCTTGCACATACAGTTTAAATACATTTTTTTACTAAATATGACTTAAAAGATTTTCTAGTGATGACAGTGTTAAAGTCATTCAAATATGAGAATTAATAGAAAGAAATTGTAATAAAAATTAGGCAGTAATAGGCAATCTAAAAATTCTAAAATTTACAGGAAGCGTCATGGAAATTCGCACCACAATAAAATTATTGCTCTGATTATTACCACTTCTTTTAAGTCCATCAGGTTGGATTCAATTTATAGTAAACTTGGTTAGATGTGAACATGTGAAGGTCATGGTATTATATCAATTATATTTAAAGGTCATGATAAGCCATTAATTTTTTTCCTTAAACTATTCAAAACTACTAAAAACTATTCAAAAAGCAACATGTGTTATTTAGAGAATGACCATATAATCAGTCTCTTGATTTTTTTTATACCTAAATTATGTAGAATCTATTAATCTACCCATATAATCATATTAATAACATCAAAATGGCAAGATACAGTTGAACAATGAACCTGGAAATCATATGAAAATGTTCTGATTATTTGACAATTTCCTATCCAACAAATTCTTCAAAATGATACCAGTTGAAGGTTCAGGTTTTGCGTAGGGTTTATATTTAAAATAAAATATCTTCTCTTCATTATTTCTCAAATGAATGCTGAAGCGATCATTTATTAACAAAAATTCACTCGTTACTTCATTGGTATTATAGAATATATTCTGTCATTATTATAAGTTGCAGTGGTTACATCATTTTTTAATTTATATGCTCCTAAACTACTGAAATTCGTCACAGTTATTAACTAACATGTAAACATAAGTAAATGACTTTAATATGACATATATATTTATATTTAAAAACTATTATATGTAAAATCTAACAGTTCAGGTGCAAACCCCCCTCTCTCCACCTTGAAAGTGGGAATAACAGCAGATATTCATCATTTTTTATATTTATTTTGCAGCCAACTCCTGTAAGAACAATTAGACCTTTTTCCCATCCATGCTAATAAATTTTTATATAAAAGGAAATTTTATTGGTACGGATACTTGCACATTGTGATATAGAGATGATGTTTTTTTGTATACGTATTGTAAATCGTAAAATATATTATTGCTTCAATGTTCTTAAATATGAAAACTCTATTGATTGTATTATTCCTTTCATATACAACACTTATTTTCTTAGCATTCTACATTTTCATGGTTTATACAAGTGCCATATTGCACTAGTTTGGGAAAGTTATGGCTTTTTATTTATGTGCATTTGTATAATTATTTGTGTTATTGTTTGATTCGAATTGTTCTCATTCAATAAGTTGAATGTTGGAAATGATTGAAAACTTTTCAAAATTCTTCAATTTCAAAATAAAAAAATATGAGTATTTTAAAATTAATAAGAGATTTGTAAGTATAAAGAATATATAGACTGACAAATTTTCCTTCTTTAGCCTATGGACTCTCTCATTTGCCCAGTGTCATTCTTTAATAAGTCAATACTGCAATTTAGAATGTATGATATTATTACCCTTCACAGGGATAACACAATTGCCAAATATGGTCAACACAGAAAAGTCTCCAAGGCGAGTTTTTTTTGTTTTGTTTTTTGTTTTTTTCATGGAGAAATATTATACGTGAAAATTCCGACACCCATGTTTATTAGCTCATACTAAAGTTTTTATTTTAGGAGAAAAAGAGATGCCAGGATGAGGACGGCATCTTGTTTTCTCCTGCAACAAAAGCTCTAGCTTGAGCTAATAAACGTGGGTGTCGGAATTTTCGCATACTGTAATTTAAGCTCTCATATGTGTATGCATAATTTGTTAAATGAAAGAGTCATGTTGGTTGAAATTGCTACAAGCCACAGATAGAAATAAAAGTGAACTGGACTTCAAATAAAGAATAAAAAGTTTATTTCATTTAAAAATTATAATTAAAACATTGCACATAGATATAAAGTATTCTTATTATTTTACTTCTAATAACATATAAAAATTTAAAAACTTGGTAAAAACTACACGAATTACTACATCTTTGGGAGCATTCAAGTATTATGTAAGAATCTATGTGGGCAGGGGGAGATTTGCTATTGTGTTTGTTTTCCTATGTTATCCAATGTTAATTTTTGCTTATTTGGGGGGAGGGGTATAAAATGGCCAAAATATTGCTTACGTAATACTTCAGTGCTCCTTTTGTAAAAACTTTTGAAAGCAAATTTTAGGCTTAATTTCGATTGCATGGAAACACATTGCTATCATCCAGTGCAAGTTATGTAAATTTACAAATCAATTCATGCCTATCAAAGTTTTTATCCAGCTAAAATTCCATGAGCCGTGAGTTCAAGAAATGATTTGAGAAAGAAATTGATAATAGATAAAGGTTGTGTGCTCAAAATTTTATACGGCATGAAATTTTTAAACATTTTATCTTAAACCACATACACTGTAAACTTATCTTTTCCTTGCAATGTGTTCCATATACCTTTAAATTTTCATTACTTGTCAATAAATCCTATAAGAGGTTTACAGTTTTCATTTTTTATTACTTTCCTTAAACATGCAGCTAATTTTTCTTCAGAGCTGATACTAGACCACAATTGTGTATTTTACTTTTGTATATTCCTGTTATAAGGTTGTGTGGAAAATAAAATTTTTCCTCGTTCAATCTGAAATGTATTTGGAATAGTCATTTAGTCAGGACTAACTTTAAATATTTGTCTCACCTTGATTGTCGCAAAATGACCATTGCTGTCCTTGTGCCATAAATCTACAACCAACCAATTTAAATATTTGGAATCCTAGGCAGAAATTGTAATCATATTATGTGAAGGTATAGGCAGGGGATATGTATGACCTCCTTATTGGTGGAAAACTTACATTAGTTCTCCATAGTTTCTATACTAAAAAATTAAATTTAACACTGTAAATCTCCTTTGAAGAAGATCGTGAAAAGCAATCCAGTAGGAAGAAGAGAAGTGGGACATGCTAGGAAAATGTGGCTTGATGGAGTGGAAGAAGATCTGCGAAGAATGGGAGTAAGAGAATGGCAAATATAGACCTTGGGTAAAGAAGAATGGGTGATGATTGTTAAGGAGACTCAAGAACTATAGCACCAAGGAAGAAGAAGGGAGAAAATCTCCTTTTTGATCATACCCTTCCCTTCTGAGATTCTAGCTATGCTTATTTGTGAAGGCAAGGTTAAACAAAAAACTATTCACTAGGAATTGAAAACGAAAAAACGATGTATAAAGGATGTTATGATACATGAAGTAATACTGTAAATTATTTGGGTGTTGATGACAAGTGCTGTTTTTAAAGGTTTGATGATCAGCGACTCTAGAGCCCTTCAAATTGGGAGAAGTCAGTGGTAAATAAAAATCTGGATGACTAAGTTCACCTATTGCTAAAGCTGGCTGGCCTCTCATTTAGTTTCTATATGGTAAATTACGAAGTCCATTTTTTTCATTTCTTTCCAAGTTTGATTTATGTATCCACTTCCTTCTCTTGCTAACTGTTTCTTAGCTACAATAAAAGCACAAGCATTTCCCCAAGTCCTCAATGAACTATGTCTAGCTGCCATGCTCCATATTATTTATATCAAGTGTATTGGCATAACATGGTAATAGGTTTTCTTATAAGGGACCTCACATGCATTGCTGCCTTGTGATATATAAGCTGATGTGTCATGATAGTAATGTGCTTCTACCTTCGGCCATATATTTACCATGCTTGTCAAGGATTGATGGGTTGTTTAGTTCCTCCCTTTTTTTTCCCCCTGTATTATTCGATTAAAAAAATAAACTATTTGTTGTTGATAATAGGTAGAATTGAGGTAGAATGTTTTATATCTTATTCTTAATGAAAATAAATTTTAGATTAATTAGGCAGGACATTTCGTTCTGTGATTTTCTAATGCAAGGTCAGATAAGTATACTGTTGAATATACAGGGTTACTACAAAAGATACATTCATTTTCAAAACGCTATATATTCAAAAGTATTACATGTACAAATATGAGTGATATATGAAAATAACCACAAACTTACCAAGTTTTCTGCACACACTATAAATGCTCTATGTGCACTCCCTGGGTCACACGACACACTTCATCACATTTTGTAGTGTCATCCTGTCAATGGTCATCACTGCAACACTGGTCCGTTCCCTGAGCTCTTCTAATCTTTTTGGTAGTGGGGGTACATAAACAAGATCCTTAATGTGCCCCCCCAAAGGAAGAAGACACAAGGCATTAAATCAGGTGACCTGGGAGCCAAGTGAACAAAGCAAGGTCATTCTCACCAACAAGCCCAATCCATCCCAATCCGGAAGTTCATCGGTGGGCACCCCCTCATTGGAACATTCAAGTTCGTCAATACCTGAACGACGAACTTATGCATCGCTGGATTAGGCGTGTTGGTGCAGATGACCTCACTTTGTTCCCTTGCGTCCCCCCCCATGTGCATTGTGTCTTCTTTCTTTGGGGGCACATTAAGGACCTTGTTTATGTACCCCTAATACCAAAAACATTAGAAGAGCTCAGGAAACGGATCAATGCTGCAGTGATGACCATTGACAGGATGACGCTACAAAATGTGATGATATGTGTCGTGTGACCCAGAGGGCACACATAGAACATTTGTAGAGTGTGCAAAATACTTGGTGAGTTTGCAGTTATTTTCATATATCACTCACATTTATACATGTAATGCTTTTGAATATATAGCGTTTCGAAAATGAATGAATCTTTTATAGTAACCCTGTATTTATTCAATTTTCTCATCACACAATTTGTTTTCATTATATGTATTTTTAAATTGCATTATTTATAATATAATTTTATGTTTTCTTTGTGTGTAGATCCATTTTCTATAAATTATTTATTTTTATACTTACAAATTCTAAATTTAAAAGAAAAATCCACATTTTTTTCCTGTTAGTGATACTTTACATTCTACAAAATATTTGTATGGAAATTATCCAATTTTAATTCCATGTTGATGTTTTATGTATTTTGTATAATTTTATTATTTGTGTTCCTTATTACTTTTTTTCTTTTCTGTGCCAATTTTTATGAGTGACTTGCATGTATTTCAAGTTGCATATTTTTTACAGTGTTAAATGTGATTGGATTCGACTTTGCCAAATCTTAGTGATTTTTTTGAAAAACAAGTCCTTGTGAATCTCAAATTTGAATTGCACTTACCATTGTTGAGTAAAATTGAAGGATACAAATCATTTGAGTAGCATTTAAATTATTATGGTCTTTGTTTTTGTTTGTTTTTCAAATATAGTAAGGTTTTTTTTTCAGTATTCGAAAATTTCATGCTAACAATTTCTTTATTAGTTGGTAACCATTTTGTCTGACTATAAAGATATAGCAGTGGTATAGCGTAACTTTTCAAATGATGAGTAATTGTTCACAATTCCTTCCCACTCAAAAAGAATTGCTATTTACAGATATATACACTCATGTTTATGAAAATTGCAACACCAAGAAGGAATGATCAGATCAGATAAGAATGAAATGTATACCATACATGACAATAGGCGTTACTGAGATTTGATTAACTTTACAGACAAATACAACTACATTAAGGGCAGAAAATCAGTATTTAGTGAAGCCGCTCTGAGTGACAATAAGAGCCTGGGTATCAAATCAAATAGAGTTTGGATGTGTTTTTGGGATATCGTCTGCTAAGGGTCTTCGATCTGAGTCCACAGTTCATTGGTAGTGACTGCTGGAGAACACTAATGGCCCAGTTGACATATTGCACACTTGTTTAATTGGTAACATGTCTGGTGAACAAGCACGCTAAGAAAGAAACAAACAGTATATCTTCTATGCTGTGAAGACTTGGACATTCCGGGCGACATATGGTTCAGCATTGGCATGTTGAAATATCTCACCAGGAGTATTATGAAAGAAGGGTACAATTCAGGCCTCTAAAACCACCCTGTTGTAATGGTTACTTTTGAGAGTATTCTCAAATCGTAGCAGCTAAATTGCCTATAATAACCAATAGCATCCCACCCCACTACATTGACCGTTGGTGCAGTTTGGCATTCTAAAACGCATGCCAGAAGTTGGCACTCACCACAATACCATATAACTTGTAAGTGGCCATTTTAATCAAGGTTGTAGTGGGACTCATCCAGAAACAGGATCTTGCATCAATCTTCATGCTATTGTCTATACTCATTCGCCTGTTGTAACTGGAGACGTCGATGGTTCAGAGTAAAAAGTATCCTCCTCAAAAGAATGTGTGCACAAAGTCCTCTGTGCAACAGATGCCTTTGAACCATAGAAACAGACAACTCTGCACCTGTGGCAGTGCTATGGTGCTGTGATAACACTCAAGAAGAAGCTGTATGATTCATTACTGCTATATGGATGGGATATCTATCATCCTGTATTTTCGTCACATTTTGTGATCCATTGCTAGATTTTCAACTCAGTCAGCATTCTTTAGTTCACTGCTTCCACACTAGCATTGCTGGGATGGTATTATGCCTAGTACAAGCAGAAATACCCTGATTCGAAAATCCTCCTTTCCGCAAGTTGATGTATCTCTATTCAAACTCTGTTACTTGCTCATATGGAACTCTCTGACATTGCCGATGCATAAAAACTCCAATAGGACAGTTTTTAGCTCCCTGACAAGGATGCAATATTTGTCTGGCTCTTCCACAGCCCTCTATTGATACTCGTATGACTGTTCAGAGGGTGCTGCTGGGCCCAAGCATATGCTGGATTTCTGATGAAACAATACAGGGTTTCAGCAGGAGATTCCATAACAAACAGTTATTTCGACACTGGCATAAGGTTTAAAAACACACGACGTTTCGGGAGCCAACTGCTCCCTTTGTCAAATGAAGGCAGAATGAACTTGACAAAGGGAGTAGTTGTCTCCCAAAACGTTGTGTTTTTAAACTTTACCACAGTGTCAAAAGAACTGTTCATTATGGATTTCTGATCATTTGTATGCCATACATTTTTTTGCATTTACTGTAAATTTCAATCGAATTGGAGAATTCCTTCTTGGTTTTGCAATTTTCATATATGTGAATGTATGTATATATAACAGTAGGACCTGTATATAATGAGGTTGTTGAGGCCAACGAAAATGCTCTCTGTATCTGATCACTTGCTAAATCCATTTTGAAACTTAAAGTTCAAGATTTTGAAATATAAGTCTGTATAGGTTACATGTGTACATTCAACATACATGCAATAATATTCAACTTTTGGAATTTTCATAAAATTTTTATTGCATAACATATTATATTACACTTTAATTTTTGGTATAATAAATAAATAAATAAACAAAAACTCAGTAGAAAGGAACTTACATTAGTAATCATTGCCAAAATAAGCTTTACTGAGAAATTCTCGAAAAGTGGTCTGTAATTGTTTGATTAATTTTGCAGTATCTATGTTTGTATAAATTTTCATCGTAAAATATTTCGTGTATTGAATACATAACCAACAGTGTAATCTAGAGCAGCAGTTGCCAACCTTTCGGACCTCACGGACCACTAAATTCATAATTTTAAATCCTACAGACCACATTTCGTGAATTTAGTGCAATATAAAGGCAAAAATTGTCATTCAGAATATGAGAATTTCTTAGAATATTATTTTTGTTTTATTACTGATAAAACATTAAAAATGCAAATAATGTCCAGATTTTTCTGCGGACCACCAAAATTTTCTCGCGGACCA
>QLNU02012948.1:0-10531 GCA_006491805.2 Dysdera silvatica | reverse complement strand
CCAGATTAAGGTTCACCCTGATGATGCTGATTTCCAGAGAATCATCTGGAGGAATCATTCTTCGGAGCCAATCAGTATTTTTCAGTTAACTACTGTTACGTACGGAACTGCATGTGCCCCATTCTTATCAACTAGAGTGATGAAACAGCTTGCCTTGGATGAGAAGGAGGCCTTTCCCTTGGCCTCAAAAGTGTGTCTTAGAGATTTCTATGTCGATGATCTAATGTCAGGAGCAAGTTCCGAAGAAGAGGCATTAGAGCTCACCGAACAGATGTCAAGGATGATGGAGCGAGGAGGATTCATACTTCGTAAATGGATTTCGAATTGCCCATCTGTACTGCAGAATATACCAGATGAGTCCAGAGCCATCAACCACTCTTTGAAAATAGATAATGACAAGATAGTCAAGGTTCTTGGAATTGTTTGGCATCCAGGAAATGATTTGTTTCAGTTTCCCTTTTCTGTATGTGAACATAGAGTATTGACTAACCGTTAAATACTTCAGATATTGCAAAAATATCTGATCCTTTGGGATGGCTTGCACCTACTGTCATCTTTGCTAAGATTTGGTTGCAAGAACTTTGGAGCTGCAAGTTGGGATGGGATGATGAAGTTGGTGAACTCATTGCAACCCGTTGGAAGGAGTTCAAGACGCAGTTGCCTTTACGTGCGTTGTTCAAAATTTCTCATTACGTACTCTCTGCACATCTAACAAATATTTAAGTGCATGCCTTCTGTGATGCGTCAGAGGAAGCATACTGTGCTGTAGTATACCTTCGCACAGTAGATTCTGATCAGTCAATCAATGTGTCACTCTTAACGTCAAAAACCAGAGTTGCTCCAGTAAAAACTCAATCTCTCCCAAGACTTGAGTTATGCTCTGCACTATTATTGTCATCTTTATTAGAAACAGTTATCTCAACTTTAGAGTTACCAATCAATAACTCTTTTGCCTGGTCTGATTCAAAGGTTGCGTTGGCATGGATTGCTTCTGAACCTTGTCGTTGGCTTCCATTCGTTGCCAACAGAGTTGCAAAAATCCAGGAAGCACTACCGGGCGTTATATGGAACCATGTTTCTGGGACGGAAAACCCTGCGGACTGTGCTACTAGAGGATTTCTCCCATCTGAATTTGTAAATTGTGAGTTATGGACACATGGTCCTAATTTTCTAAGACAATCACTTGAGCAAGAAGTTGATAGTCAAGAATCTTTGAACTTTACGTTTGATGAATCACATTTTAAGGAGCTGAAGAATCGTTACACATCAGCTGCTGTCAAGATTCAGATTGATCCGGTCATTTTTAAATTTTCAACATTCTCAAAACTGTGTCGTGTTTTTGCTTGGTGTCTTCGGTTTGTGAGAAATTGCTCTAAACCGCCTCCAGAAAGATGTTTCAGTCATCTGACATGTGACGAATTATCCACAGCAACGAAATCTATTGTAAAGATTGTACAGCAATCGGAATTTTGTGAAGAATTGCACAGTTTAAGAGCAGGAAAACCTTTAAAATCATCAAGCAAGATTTTGCAAATGTGTCCATTTTTGGATAGTGATGGTGTTATGCGCGTTGGGGGGAGCCTAAGAAATGCTAGTGTCTCGTAGGACGTAAGACACCCCATGATTATTTCCAAGAATCATCACATCACAACCTTGATAATTCATCATTTTCATGTAACACATCTCCATGCTGCACCTCAACTTTTGCTATCTGTCATCCGACAGAAATTCTGGATTCCCTGTGGAAGAGACGTTGTTCGAAGATTTGTTAGATCTTGTGTCAAATGTTTTCGTCTGTCTGCTTCTTCCATGAGTCAACTTATGGGTGACCTTCCAGCTTCTAGAGTAACACCATCTAGAGCATTTTGGTGTTCTGGAGTTGACTTTGCTGGCCCATTCTTGGCTAAAGAGAGAAGTGGAAGGGGGAAAAAAGCCTTCAAAATCTATATTGCCTTATTCGTTTGCTTTTCTTCTCGAGCTATACATTTGGAGGTAGTAAGTGACCTCACTTCACAAGCTTTCATCGCAGCATTAAAACGCTTTATTTCAAGGAGAGGCAAGCCTTCAGAGATAATTAGTGACTGTGCAGCTAATTTTATTGGAGCTGACAAAGAGCTCCGATCTATCTTAAAGTCGCTGCTTTTCCCAAGGAATGACAATGAGATTCTCAGATACTCTGCTTCTGAGGGAATCAAATGGAGCTTCAACCCACCTGCAGCCCCTCACTTTGGAGGACTTTGGGAGGCTGGAGTAAAATCGATGAAGTATCATCTAAAGAGATCTATGGGAACTACATTGCTCACGCTGGAAGAATTGTTCACACTTTCGGCACAAATAGAAGCATGTCTTAACTCAAGACCACTTTGCCCATTGTCATCTGATCCAAACGACCTTTCACCATTGACACCAGGTCACTTTCTGATAGGTTCGGCATTGACCGCAATTCCTGAACCAGATCTATCGGTTCTTTCACTATCTCATCTTGGGCGCTGGTAATTGGTTCAACGTTTAGTGCAACAATTTTGGAAGAGATGGAGTGGTGAATTTCTCTCAAGATTGCAACAACGGCCAAAATGGTGTATTTCGAAGACCAACATAGCATGATCAAAAATACTCCACTCCAAAAATCTGGGATATTTTCAAATACCATGTAGAAATCATGGCGAGATGTATACTAAACAAATGAAGATTGATACATTCAGAGAAGCACACACACATAGTTGGTTCCTGAAAAGTAGTACCCGCGATGCCATTGAAATAATGCGAGTGAAATATAAATGGCTAGCGATTACAGCAGAGGAGAAGGCGTCATTTCAGAACAGGTTTTAGCTGCAGACAAATGTTAAGCTAAAAACCAGTTCTAAAGCGATGTCCTCCCCTCTGCTGTAATCAGCTAGGCCATTTGTGACGTCAACTCCTGTTAATTCTAACGGTACCATCCAACTACTTTTCATGAACAAACTATATGTAGTCGCTAACGAGGATATATCACACCGATTTGTCAAATATATTTTTGAACAGGACTATGAGCCAAGCCAAACTGGAATTTTGCAAAAGTTTTTCACTAGAACACGATGTGTCTACGTAAACTTTTTCTGGAATCATGGGAGACTTATAGCTTGAGAAATCGTGCCACTAGCATTTCAAAATTGTTACGAGAACCTTATAAGATTGTTTTTACAAGATATTACGACCTTTTGTTTATAAGATTTTTGGCAAACCTTCATTATCTAGCACCATCCAGGGAGATTTCTCCCAATGGGACTTCCTAATGTATCACTACGTACTTTCCCCTCAGACGTCAACAAGATTACATAGGTAACTGTACAAATTAAACATAAGACCCACTTTTCCCATGGGACATTCCTCTTGCACATGCTCTAATCCTCATAGAGAACCCATACCACATGACTGAGAAATCCTCTTAATCAGGGACGGACTCGGTCGCCAGCCCATGGACCGGTGCACCCTCATGGGCTATAGGACTCACACCCTCCGATAATCTAAGATATGCACCCTTTGGGAGGACCCAGTCCTCCCTTGCTCCTAATATTTAATTAATATATAAAAGTTTATCGGATTACTGTCTAGCTAAAATCAGCCAACTTATTTACAATGATGACTCCCCAAAAATATTTATCTGAAGTTCAGTGTAATAAAACTCTTAATACTATGATAAAAGAGCCTTTGTAAATGCTTTACTAATGTACATATGAGGACACAAATTTAGGGCTTTCTCTTGTCGTTCTGCCTTCACTTGCTACAGGGAGAAGCCAACTCTCAAAACAGAAACATTGGTGGTGTTTAAAACCTTACTACCTTAATAAGTCAGTTTTTATTAGCTATTTAAAAAATTTAACCAGGAAATATTTTACATTTTAATTATATTTTTAACACAAAATAATTCAAATAGTACTACTTATAATTTTATAACAATTAATTAGTCAATTGTCTCTTTCCACTAGCTAGATAAAGCCCAAATTGGCTAGATTTAGCTAGTTCTGGCTATTCTTTGCGCCTTCACACTTTTTCAACTCCTCATTTACATTGAAAACAGAGAAAAGATCGCACTGCTCACTGTAGTCCGGGGTTTGGTTCCCTAGGCCTTAAGAGGTTCGGATTCCTCGGAAAACAGTAGGTCCCGGCGCAGCATGACCACTGTAGTCTTTGAGCCGTAAAACCACAAAACAAGCAGAGAAAGAGACCCATGAGCTCATAATGTAAAACTCGCGTCTTAAAACACCAGAATCTCTTCTGCACAAATTGAAAGTTTTTAAATTCCCATTTTGATTTAACACAAAATTCTCCTGTGGATGCAAACGGAAGATGGGACCTTGTTAGTGGTACTGAAACTCACCCCAATTTAACTTTTTACCAAAAAAGATCGACACAGACGGTATTAAAAAATGTCGTGTACATATATATTACAATTAAAAATAAGTATGCAATCGAAATTCAACAGAAAATATTCGGAGGGGGAAAAGGGGTCTAAACAAGAAAACGAAAAGAAAAAAAATGGCGGGTCTCATCCTAAACAAGCATAGAAAGTTCACGCTGATCCCAACGCGGTAAATATGAATTATATTATACAAATTTCAATAATGGCATAATATCAATTCTATATAATTATTGAAGCCCGTTAAGCGCTGGATATAAAGAATATATACTCAGCTGTTATTCCAAGTATATAACATCGATACCAAAACGAGAAGAGAGAGCGAGAAAGAAGGGTTCGAATTTTAGATGAAAGCCTCGCCCACCGACGCCATTTTTGCCTCGGTCGGAGCTCTGAAGCCTAACTTCCATAAATCACGCGATGGTTCTCGATCTAATCCCCCGATCATTCCCCCCCACCCCCAGTTTTGACGAATTAATTATTGTATTTAATAACACCATGTCCACACGGAAGGGTGTTAATTAGCATCACAGGTGTTATCAGTACGGTACGCCACTTAACACGTGTCTCCTTGCGGATGTGTTGTCTTTTTAAGATTGGAAATTAAAAAAAAACTTCGTTCAAACCTAGTTCCCTTATTTGGAATTTCTGTAAATTTCTTCAACTCAATATCTTCCATTGCGATTAATTGATGAACATGGTGTAAAATCTTCGCTTTTTAATATATTTTAAAAATGTCCACGCGAGCAAGCATAGGTATACGCATAGAACTCGCTAACGAAAAGCTGAACTATTTCCGGCTGCACGTCATGATTGGCATGTCATTGGCACGGCGCCAGCAGTGTTTCCACTGGATAAGGACAAGGAGGCGTTATCCCTAAAAACCTCCAACCCAAATGCGCTAAAAATGACTATTTCGCGGAAATGACTTTTCTCGGCAAAAATGGCGGATCCAGAAAATATTTTGGGAGAGGGAGACAAGACTTGAAAACTAATATACACCTATTCCTAGAGATTTATAACAAATATATATTAATAAATTGAAAGAAAAAAGTAATAACGCAAATTATCGCAGTTTAATAAAATCATTGACAGCTGTTTCAATAACGCGTGATTATTTTTATCAGAATGATACAACCAGGGCTTGGCTAACAAACTCCGGGGCCGCGACCTCCCATATTATTGGGGCCACAATTTTTTGACAACTGAATGGAAAGTTTAAAATGTCGGTTTAAAACCTAGGTTTTTAATTATAACTTAGTGATTTATTAAAATTACATTTTTTCTTAATGATAACTTAAGTTCAGGTCCCACCGAACGCAGAAATATTTATTTTCTTTCGAACGTTTCACCATCTAATCACGCCATACCATCGGCGCTGGTATCACTACGCCAATAAACGTTGATTGATTGACATTGTTGTTAGATAACTTAAGTGTCATTAAAAATGGTTTTAAACTACTGGTTATACAGATAATACATAATAATTTTTTCCATTTGTTACTTATTGAATGACTTTGCTGTGAGTGCGTGGTGAAGGCCCCAAAGGAATACCAGGCCTTGAATACAACTGCTTGCTAATGATGAAAATAAACAAGTGCTATTGAAACGGCTGTCAATGTTTTTAAAATTAAACTGCAATAATTTGTGCTATTATTTTATTTATTAATTTCGGGCAGTGTATTACTATTTGACTTGCGTCTATTTATGGGTGCCCATACGAGTATTTCTGGGTTGTGGGGAGGCTGAGAAAAAGTATTACCTCCTTCTCAAGATGCTGAAATGCTACAAAAATAATTGATACTGCTTGACAATTAGCAATGAGCTAAAAAAGTATCTTATTTTAAAATGTGACTAAAAATTTTGAAAGTAAATGCATAGCAGAATTGCCAAAACAAATTTTTGAACGGCTAGGGAGTAGGGACTCGAACCCCCTTCTCTCCCCACTACGGGCACCCACGAGTATATGAACGTTCAATACAAAATACTGTTTATTGGTTTGGCGCAGTGCATTACTAAATGATTTATTTATAAATATAAATTCGTTACTCCCGGATGGGGGAGCACTTCGTGTCCTCGTTAGACCGACACGTAGGTCGATCACAATATAATAGGTTGTAAATAAAATTCTTTACTAGAAAAAATTTTCACAATCAACCCCTCTCCTTTATCTAAATTTTGTGCACGACCCTGCCCTAACAGGTACATGTTTGTAGAGGGGGGAAATATTGTGTAGGTCCGTACAAAATATTTCATTATATGAAATTTTTTAATTTTTATTTATTATTTTTTAATTATATGAACCTAATCCAATTTTTTTTCGCTATCAGTAGTACGTGACAAGTTTGATTGTAAGAGAAAAGTTGGAGACTCATTCCCAACTACATCAATAAGGTGGGGGGGTGGGGGCGATTATAAACAGATGGGAGGGATGAATTAGTGCTCTGTTAAAAGAGAATTCCATAAATCAAACCTCAATCAAAGTCTGTTTAAAAAATATTCCTTTTTTTTTTCTACTTAAAACTTGGTTTACATACGAAAGGTTAAATGCTGATAAAATGGCAAATGGAAAAAATTACCCAAGCTTTCGGACGCGTCAACAGCAGTCCTTCATCAGGAGTAAAAGACTGCTGCTGATGCGTCCGAAAGCTTGAGTGACCTTTTTCATTGCTATTTTACCAGTGTTTAACCTTTTGTATATCAGGTATCTTATTTCTATTAAAACTTTATCTTTCCACGTATTTTTTAATTACGTAATATTATATTTAATTATTAAAACAAACAAAAGATGGATAAGTAGGGCAACGTGTAGACAGTAATTTCATATACGGTTAATCATAGTATTAGAGCATCAGGACCTTCTATGCTCCTGCCCCACAAAATTCCGACTAATTTGTCGCCGAGATTTTCCAACCCATGTGTAATGTCTATTGCATGTTTTTACGTCTAAGGACTGTCCTATATCAGTCATCTGTGACAAGACTGACGGCTTCACATCACCTACCAGTCACAATTCTTCTACATTCGCAACTAGGGGTACAAGGGTCAGTGGCGGATTTATATGTAAGCTAAGTAGGTAGTGAGCCCATGGTGACAAATTTCAAATTTTTGACAACGCGCCGTCAAAAATTTGTCACCACTGGCTCACGCCGCCGCGGCGGCAAGTCTTCGATGAAAAGTTTGCGGCTGAGAAGCTTGCAAAGGCAGAAATTTTTTGGTGACCAATTGAATTACCAATTTAGATTTGTTATGTTCAGAGGCGTAACTAGTCATTGGCAAGGGACAGCTGCCATAGACGTCGCCTGGAGAGAGATTCGAAAGGCGCTAACTTTGCGAAGAGTCGAAAAAGACGAATTTGAGACAACCGCCCCGAAGTGGGGAGGCCCTCAAAATTAAGAATTTGACAAGAACGCCAAAATCTCTGCCATGCCTCTAGCTACGTTTGGTAAGCTTAGGCGGCAAAATACGCCATAGCCTATAAACGGGAAGATTGTAAATTTGCCTCTGACCGAGATGCGAACCCAGACCAGGAAGAGGAGGATTGTGCAAGGGTTTCATTGGGAAGGGTGGCCGCCGGAGGCGGCGCTGTAATCCCAGCGAACCCAGACCAGAGAGATCAAATCCGAGGGTATTAACCACTGGAGAGCACTTACAAATTAACTATAGGGGACGTCCATAAATGATGTCACGGTCAAGAGGGTGGGGAGGGTCGAGAAAATAACTTCAGAAAGTGTAAGATCATTTATGGACGGCCCCCTGATTACTTAAGTTCTACGGCGCAAGGTCAACAAGGATCATGCGGAGCCGGAAGTTAACAGTTTTCCAAGGGATCCGTACCTCTTATAGCTAGGAACCAACCCCCGAAATATAGTGAGCAGTTACCTAGATATTTGGGGGCCTATGCAAAAGAACGATGGTAATTAAATGCGTTAGATTAACGGGACCACAGACTTATCATGACTTCTGAACGATATACTTGTGAACATCTTAGTACACGGGGGCCCGATGCCGAGCACAGGTAAAAGTGAACCCAATGAACACGAAAACAAACTCCATACGCGTAGGCAGAAATCCATGGGGCTACAAAGCTACAACTTACATATTTCTATGTTAAATATACAAAATTCCATGGTAATGGGGGATTATAACCCCCATCAACGCCCCCCTCCCCCTGTGGGCCAGTGACCAACTCCCACGGATTATGTCCAGGAGAGGGCATGGGGTTCATGACCCTCACTGAGTAAAAATATGTCATATTTTTGCATACACATATATAGGAGTCGTAGCAGTGGCGTAGGAAGGGGAGGGGGTTAAAGCCCCTGGATACCAAAATATTATTTCCTCTCCGTTGCATCACGTGATCTTTAAAGCCACTTGACCCCATAATTTTTTAAACGATACGCCACTGAATTGTTTGTTTGTTTGGCTTTTTTATGGCGCAAGAGCATCTGGGCTATACTGCGCCACCCTTGAATTGTAATCCTGTAATCTTTCCCCACCCCTCTCCAATACAAACTTTCTTGTTACATTATTAGGCCCGTCTCCATATAACGGCATTTATTTTATACCATTGTATTTTATTTCAAGGTACTATTCTTATTATTCAGCGCTAGATTTACTTCATGCGAAGGAGCATATCATAAAGGCACCTTATTCCCCCCACCCCAATTTTCTTTAAAAAAAGGCACAATATTCTACATATTGAAAATTGCAATAAAATATCAGAGAAACACGAAGTTAAAATTGAAAAAAAAAAAAAAAACCTCCGCCGTAACTACTAGTCTAATGTTTGAAATCAAAAGTGAGAGACCCTGTCTTTAGGACCCCCTCCCCCCACTTATTTATGAAAATATATAAGCATTCGTGAACAAGGTACAATTTCAAAGGTCGAATTGAAGCATTAGAGAAATTGTTCCTATATTTAGGGTTAAAACCACCAAGTTGGCAATACTTGTCTAACCTAGAAAAAAAAAATGGCGACTAGCGGACTGGGTGGCACGGATTTACACGATAAAGCCAAAACCGGTCGATGGTGGGGAGAAACAGATAATAACTGCGTAAACAGGGGTTGTTTTCCCTTATTTTCGTTGACTTGAACAGATCATAAGGAGGTTGTCCTATTTCTGATAAAACACGAAGACATCTTGGAACCCAACCAATCGACTTGGGCAGAAATGCGATCTCGAGGCAATATCAAATGGGCGAAAGCATTCACAAGACAAACATAGAGGCTCAGCCTAGCTCCAAAGATTTATATATATATATAAAAACAAGCAAGTTAGGGGGGAGGCAAGATGGGACCCTGCATACAGATTGTCACCCGTTCGCCTCTCTGGGTTACCGATTCACGTTTTTTATACAGGGCGGTCATAAAGTAACTTCGCCTATGTAAGAGACCCTAAGGACTGGAATTTTCAAGGTATCGACATAAAACTTGAAACGTAGACATTCCAAGATATGTGCTCGAGAATCACGCGCATAAAACAAAAATGAAGCTGGTTACCAAATTTCGAAAATTTTAAATGGCAACACCTTTTCTTATTTATTATTCTTATTATCGCAATACGATCAGCACTATGAAATCTCAAACGCCGCTGAAAGTTTCCTTGTGACTGTAAAAACGGCTCTGTAACAGAAGGATCAAAGAAGAAGTTTGTTTGTTTGTTTGGATTTTTTATGGCGCAAGAGCATCTGGGCTATACTGCGCCGAAAAGGAGGAGTGTGAACGACAGAATAACAAGGAAGGCAGAAAACAAGAAACCATGCCATTTGACGTTTATTTGTCAGTGCCCGAAGTGGCCACCTTTACAGGCGATGACACATTGCATATTTTGCCGTTCACGTTCATCTTATTTGATACTGCTCCTGCACAGCGATTTTTATTTTCAAGGGGTGTGGTATTTAAAGATTATGAGAGGGGGGGGTTCAATCAGCCCCCCCCCCCCATAACTAATTATGGAGCCGCTGATTCAAGCAGTTTTTAAAAAGTCACACAAGTGATTAGATGCTATGGAGAACAAAGCACTTCATTGTCGAATGGGGGGGTCCCTTGAGCCACTGGCGTATGCAGGGGGGTGCTAACCCCCCCATTACAATGAAATTTTGTATATTTAATAGGAATGTCAATTGTAGCTC